>VOQJ01011969.1:0-11124 GCA_015052665.1 Apistogramma diplotaenia | reverse complement strand
GTAGAGCTACAGGGCTGCAGAGCTGTAGAGCTACAGGGCTGCACAGATGCAGAGCTACAGTGCTGCAGAGCTGCAGAGCTACAGGGCTGCAGAGCTGTAGAGATGCAGAGCTGCAGAGATGCAGAGATACAGACCAGGCTAACAAGCAGAGATGTGGTGAGTCATCCAGTGGGAGCTGAGGAGGTGGTGAATAATCTAACCTCTAAGTGACATTTGTGTTCCTCAAAACTTCTAAATAGAACCCAGTTATGCATTTAGCATGTACTAATGATCATTTTTAGACTATGTTAAGGGCGCATACTGTCAATATTAATGTACCACGTCAATTTAGTCATCATTCAGAGCTTTGCTCAGCCTGCAGGAATAACTTTTAACGTGTTTTTAACATCAGCAAAGTTATTTGAGTCTTTGTTGTAAATAAAAATGCAAACAAAGGTCTGATACTGGAAATGCTGCTCAGATTTAAACCTTTAATTCTCGGCCCAGGAAAGGGAAGCAGTGTCTTTGTTTCTTTACAGGGAAGAAATGCTGTCATCACTACATCACTTCATTTCACTACATCACTTCCAAGCCTCTAAGTTTTAATGTTCCAGAGACTCTGAGAATCAGTGTCAGCGTGCACTGATGCAGTTTTGGTGCAAAAACATGAACTATGATTAAGTTATTGGTTTGTAAGCAAACATTTGAAGCTCTAAATTTGGCAGAACAGTTGGTTTGAAGCCAGCTGGGGCCATTTTTTGGACAAGAAGGTCTAACACAACTTCCAGCTAATGCCAATGCTAGCTCTTAGCTTATTTAGCGCTTTTATAAATTAGTACATAAAATATTATATTAAATGGGATGCTAACTTTGTCTGCGGGAACAAGCAGGCTTAACATAATGCACTTACCAGAGGAGCAGAACGGCTGAATCCTCAGCTCCCATTTGTCATTCAAAGCAGCCATGATGATGCTTAACATCAAAGCTTAACTTAAACTGGTCAGTGACCCCCTGACAACCACTTGCTGTTTGGGAAAATCATGTACATGCTTTACTTTGAAGGAGCTCCTCGTTCATTTCCACTTTTACGTTTCAGTATTTACAGACAAACATGAAAAACTGCAGGCAACCATTGCAGTCTGTTAGCAACCAGAGCATTCACCAGGAGGTTTTTGGTGCATCTGATTTCACCCGGCAACAGCCAGGAACATCTGCCAACCTGTTGGGGAAGGAACTTCATTTGTTGTATTGTGTGTAATATGGAGACTCCTGCGCATGATGTCACATTTCAAATCTCAGTAAAGACCAAAGACTCTGTTTTTAGTTTTCATGCTTAACATTGAGACTTCTCACATTTTAGAAGATATTATGTTGTGGGTTTAATGGCCCAGAGGGGGATCAGAGCAGGAAAAGAGAAGGATGAGAGGAGTCATTTAGGAATGCTGTGCAGGCTGGACTGCAGCCGGGACACGCCCACCCACCATCACTCAGGTCTTCCATCGACTGAAGGATTCAGTTTTTTCTTTTCTGAAGTTGTTTTGATGTTGGGCCGTCCTCCCTCAGCCTCTGACCAGCACACATCCACACTCACGGTCCATTAGCAGCGGCTAATGAGAAAGGAGTGACGTGTTTTTGATCCTGCAGTGAATGTGCTTTTAATTATCACGAGCCGCTTGATGCAAACCTGCAGCTGCATCAGGACGCGCAGAATAATCAATCTCTGTAAACAAGCTACGGGGAGGATTTTGTTGTGGGGACAAAGGTTCCTCATCGCTCAGTGCCACGCGCTTCTATAAACACCAGGGAAAAGCTTGAGTCAACATGGAAATGATTTTAATGGGAATCATGTTCGGATGACATCTGTGAGGGGAAACGTCACGGGGGGAGCTCCCTGGGAAATCCAGCAGCGCTTCGTTCACACCTTCATTAAAGTTCACGTGAAGACCTGCAAAACCCATCACAGCTGATCTGCACGTGTGATTGCTTTTTGCTGCAGCAGCAGCTGCAATCATGCAGCCTGTTCTATAACTGTGTCATTACTAACACAAACAGCTTCGTGCCGACTGAAACAACAGGCCTGCGAGCTGACGTCCACTCAGGACACAGCGTGCTGCAACTAATCCTCACACACATCATAAGCTCCTCTGCTTAAGTCAAGCAACCATCTGGACAATATCCAAACACACACACACCTCCAACACGCACTCGCATCACAACCCAGCCCCCAAGAAAATCAAGAAGACAGATTCATATCAGTGTTTTACATCCGAATGGACACAAGTCTCTCCTGCTCACCTCTCCTGATGTCACACAGGAGTTCATTTGGCTTCATCTCCTGTTTACTCGTCCCACCGCCCACCCAGCTTCTCATTATCATTGCGTTATTATCAGGCTTCGGTCAGCGGAGCTCTCCGCAGGTTCGAGCCCCTCGCCGTGCGTAACCCAGGTCCGGCCCGTCACTCTGCACCGGGTTCACGGCTCCCTGCCTGTTTCTCCGGTGGCCTCGCTCCCCTCGATGATGGAGCAGATAAGCATGCTGCATGCTGCTATGACAAAAAACAACTTTCTGCTCAATAAGCCAGATGTAAATAATTGTTGAAAGCAATATAGGGCCCTGCGTCGCGGAGTCCACTCGCTGTTTTGTTTGGCTGCGAGTGGGGTGGCTCAGTTTCACTCAGACCCTGAAAGCTTTTAAATATTTTGTTGAGACTGTAGAAATGAAAGTCTGCAGAGTGAAGCATTAATGCAGAATAACTTACCAGCCAAACGATTCGGAAAAGAGTGCAATCCGAGCACGAAGGCGACTATTTCTAAAAGCTGACAACGCCTCAGTATAAAGGAAAGAAAGCGCTTTTAAATAAATACTTTTTATTCTGTTATTGGCTTTTTACAGGTACAAAGCATACAGCATGTTATAGTTTTATCAAAAGTGGAAAATACTGATGTTACATTTGTAACAAATGTAAAAAATAAGTCTTCAATCTTACTTTCCCCGAAAGTAAGAACACACATTTCAGCATATGAAAATATTCATAAAAACACAGCTTAAGTAATTTAAGTTAATAAACAGTACAAAAATGTAGAAACCATACGAACACATGTGAACAAGGACACCAACATCAAGACGACGACTCCGTGACTGCTCACGAATTCAAAAAAAGGAAAATGTACACAAGCTCGTAGTGTTTTAGTTGGGGTCATGTTTGCAGGATCATCATCATCACCGTCGCTGCTCTGAGAATGTGCTTCTGTGACTAATGACACCGTCCCTCCTGAAAAACGCCTCCCCCCGAACTCGGGCCACAAAAACTCTCGATTAAATCTCGCTCTTGGAGCACTGAGCCAGTCGTCTGTAAGGAAACACACCAGAGGGACGGACGGACGGGGGGGTCGGCGATACCGTGCGAGCAAAGCCGAGTTCATGTCACCTACAGGTGCAGTTAGATCAAACACACATGCTTCCTTTTAAGCAAATTAGAAAAAATGACCCTTAAAAGGCTGAAGCTGGGAGATTCCTCTCTTATCTGTCCGCTGAGAACGTGACAGAAGGTTCTGGAAAGGAGAAGAAGTCTGGTAATAAAGAACAGAAATGTTTCATCGAGATAATGCGAGTGGGGCTTTGCAGTCACCAAACTGAATTCACGTTTCTTCGGTGGATACGTTGTAGCGAGGCCTCGGAGACATGGAAGCAGAGGCTGAACCGGTAAACTGGGTGGCTCAGGTCTGTTGTTCTACAGGTGCCATTTTTCTGCCTTACTGCATTAAAAGTCGTCTTTATTATTTTGAGTTATGTAAAAAAACATGAAGTCCAATGTTCTCTCGAAATGTACAGTCTTCTTCTTTTTTTTTTTAAATTGGAGAACGACACCATATTGTACAACATTGTAATAAATAGTCTCATAC
The DNA here is from genome assembly GCA_015052665.1 of Apistogramma diplotaenia. Lineage (NCBI taxonomy): Eukaryota > Metazoa > Chordata > Actinopteri > Cichliformes > Cichlidae > Apistogramma > Apistogramma diplotaenia. Next base: position 7,242 of record VOQJ01011969.1, on the reverse strand, counting down.
ATATTGCTCAGCCTCTCCTTCGTTTAGGATGGTCACTGAACCGTCTCCACTGTTCATTTCAATGTCTTTTGCTGCCGTGTTCTCGGGAAGCAAGGCTAAGTCCTTGAACACATCTACGTAATGTCCAAAGCCAGGTCCCCAGTTCAGCAGATTGTCCCAGTTGAAGCCTCCGGCTTGCTGCCCCAGTTTGTGGGGGAGGGTGTAGTGCTGGTCAGTAGAGGGCATCTGGGCAACACCAGGCCCTCCTTCTGCCCGCCGACTCGAGTACCGCCTCTGCTTAAGCCTCCCGCCATAGTCCTCGTCGTCAGCGTCTGACTCGTTAACTTGCGAGAGCTTGGGGACCCGGGAGCTGTAGGACACGGGCTTCTCCCGGTCATACTCCATCTCGGAGCAGGTGAAGGAGTCATGTGAGTCACTTTCTGAAGAGGACTCCGGGGCAGGGATGCCATCTGCGGGGTTGCGCACCCTTGACAGCGGCCTGCGGCAGTCCTCCTCCGAGCTGGAGCGCCCGTGGTCAGCGCTGCAGATGCTGGGGTTGCGTGGACGCGGAGTGTTGAGCCGCTCCACTTCCTCGATGGACAGCCCCACGGGAGGCCCCGTCTCCAGTGGGATCTGCTCGATCGGCTGCTTCAGCCGACTGCCGGGCCTCGAGGTGTGGCCGGCCATGGTCTGCGGACTCTTGCTCCGCCTCCCCAGCCGGGTGGCGTAGTTAAACATGGGCGGGGGTTGGCACATGTCACTGTGCAGATCCAGCGGGCTGCCCTCACGACGAGCCAGGTTGAGCTCTCTGGTGGGAGTGTTTCGGTAAAAGGAGGAAGGCTTTGTGAACGGTGCCGGAGAGTGTCTGGAGAGAGGGTTTGGGGTGGGGCAGGCTGAGTGGGAGTGGCTAAGGGGGGTGGATCTCAGCGCTTGGGTGTACTGAGGCTGATAGGTGTAGCTTGTTGCTCCGAGGGGTAAGGGGGACTGCCTGGCGAAGCCCAGCGGGCTGTGTCTCTGGATGGAAAACTTGGGCGTGTGACTGCGAAACTGCTTGTAGTGCTGGATGATGTCAGCGTCTGAAGGGGCGATGCTGCTGGCGTTGTCTATATCGTAATGTTCGATATCTGCCTCTGGGGCATTGCAGGGGGCGCAGGGAGCGCTGGGCACCGTCTCGTTGTTGTGAGGAATGTCTGTTTCATCGTAGATCAGGTAAGGGTTTTCCCTCTCGATGATGTCAGGTTTGGGGTTCCCTTCTGGTTGTTTCCGTACCGTCATGTCATCTCCATATGGTGGGATGTTATCCGGATCGTCGAACGCTACGTTCTCACTACCCTTCTTCTTCTTTTTCTTCTTCTTTTTCTCCTTGGGTTTCTTCTCCTTGGGCTCCTTTGGCACTTTGGTCTTGTTGCGGTCCTTGCAGTGGTTGCACAGGATCAGGCTGAGCACCACCAAGGCGAGGACGGTGGCACAGCTGCCGACGATAGCCGGCACCGCCCAGATGGGCAGGACCATTGTCTCCGACGTGGGGCTGGGGCTGCACACAAATCCACCGTTATTAGCCGTGTTGCACACGGTACCCTGAGGGCACTCGACCCCCAGGCAGGCCACCAGGGTCTCGCACGTCCTGCCGGTGTAGAGCTCAGAGCACACACAGGTGAAACCAGAGCGGGGGTCCGGCACGCAGCTGCCTTGGTTCTGGCAGGGACTGGAAGCACAGTCGCCAGGCGGGACGCACTGGTATGTGTACCACTGGGTGACGCACATGAGCCCCTCCCAGCAGGGATTGCTCTCACACAGGTTGGGACCTCTGCAGCCGATTTTGACGGACGAACCGGTCTTCGTCAAAGTGACCAGGCCGTGCTCCCCCGTAAACGGCAGGTTCTCTCCATTGTACTTCATGTAGGCCAAGCAGCCGTCAAAACCTGCAGACAGAAAGCGGAAAAAGAAACTGGATCAGATGACGAGAAACAGCCAACAGCAGCTAACAGGGACGTGACGGCGGCCCGAGTCGTTTCAGACCAACTGGATTGCTCCCTCATAAATACCAGGAACTGGCAGCTATAATCAGAGCTGAAGGAATTTTGTTTGGATGAGTAATTGGTTCAAGCTTAGGATAAAAAGATTTTCCTCTCGGAAAGCACCTCCTCCAAAAGGAAAAAAAAATCATATTGTCAAGACCGGCCGAATAAATCACCGGCCAATTCAAGAGAAGAAATATGAAGTATTTTATCCATCGTCAGAGGCCTCGTAGCTTCGAGACATCCATCTGGGTTGGATGAACGTCTCTGTGTCTGAGTCGATCTTTTGCTTTGTGCGTTGCCTAACAGCGCTGCCTCACCGGCGCAATTACACTTTTATTGAATTTATCCCGGCGCAGATGAAATCCATTTGTGTCTTTTCATTAGCTCTCAGAGAGCGAGTACACAACAGCGCGCAGACGCTCAGACACACACTGAGTTAAGGTTCACACACAGTCGGCCACAGATCTGCGTGCTGAGGATATGTTTGTTTTGAAATATGCCCCCTCCCCGTGTAGAAGAGGTTGACAAATCATCCAAATTGCTCATTTTTACCATATTAGTTCAAAGTATTGGGTTTGTTTTCCCTCCCCCGAAACCCTGAAATTTACTGTTGTGTTTCCTCCTCCTGGAAAGCCTCTCTTTCACCTTCTCCAAACTCTGATCTTTGATTTAGGCTCAGAAAAGAGCAGATGCCCCTCGGATTATAATTGGTTACTTTGTCCATAAATGATACTCCAATAAAGAAACATTTATCTAACTTCTGTAAATCCCAGCAGTGTGGAGAAGAAGCAGGTTCCAGGCCCGTTCCTGAGTCCAAATATGGTTCTGAACACTATGAATTCATATGCAGGAGGGAAAAAACAAAACAATCTGCACTGAATTCATCACGAGCTCATGTGTGCTGTGTCACGTGCTATACGTGCACGCGCACACCTTTAGTATGCAGACGTTTCCATAGCAACACTGTAATTCACAGCAGGTGAGTTTTTAAATCATTAGCATGTGTGTTTAACTGAGCGTAGATGTTTGACTGTCACGTATCAGCATTAACACTAACTTTAGATTTTAAGGACAAAAAGACTTTATGATGAGGAGGAGGAGGAGGAGGAGGAGGAGGATGCACGTGACCTGTTCTCACTGCCTGTGATAGGCACCAACTAAGGTGGAACGTCACGGTGTGCACGGGAGCCAAATATGTGATTGCAAAGATGCACAACAGCTGTCCAGCCTCACCTGCTCCAGTTTTCTGCTGAGCCGGCCCGGGTGCGATCCCGCCGAGGGAAACGGTCAAAACCCCGAGACCCCCGAAGTCCTGCGTGGGGTGTTGGATGACCCTGGGGTGGCCGCCGTCCACCCGGAGCACAGCCACCGAGCCGTTCTTGACCAGCTGAAGCGTGTGCCACTGGCCGTCCGACACCAGCGCGTCCGCCACGGTCCGCTCCACCTTCCCCGCGACGCCGGCGTCCGACACGTAGTGGATGTTGCCGTTCCTCAGCTGAGAGACACAAAGCGGCGAGTTTGGTTAAAGTGATCATGAAAACAGGACGCACGACGTTTTGACGATCGTGAATCTGCACGCTGCCAATATTTTTCATGTCAAGCAAACGATGAAAATATTCTTTGAGGAAAGTCTAGATAAACAATGGTTAAAGCTGACGTTCTTTAAAGTGCATGCAATAAGTTATCACGTCAGCATCAATCACGACCAATGAGAGGAAGTCTTGTCTCAGCCCCCGCAGAACCACCACCGCGGTGCTTTCAGGCTCCGCTCGGAGATCGAAAACAAAAATGCAGCCGGATCCTCGTCCAATAAATCCTTCTCCCACCGGGACGCGCTGCCGTCAATCATGTTCTCACAGCTCGAGTGTGTCGCTGCAGTCAGTCAGCCAGAGGACGATCAGAAGCTCGAGCTAACGGATTCAGGCGGCCACAAGAGAAGGCTCTTCGCTGGGGCGAGATGACGATTGTGCTTTAAAAAGAAATTAATCAAGCTCACTTTGGCACCAGCAGCGAATCTGCGGCTTTCGCTATGTATGGTAATCTCATGTGTTCTCCCCACTTCCATGGAAAAGCGATCCGGCCCTCCTCCCCCAAAATCAGCAGTGATAAGTCGCTTCCGGAAGAAGTGATTTAAAAAGGGAAAAGTGGAAGTCTCCCAAGCCAAAGAATACCGAGAGCTCTAAAGCTGGAAAACCAATCATGGGGTTTATCTATTAAACATCTTGTTTTGCGTATTTCAGTTTATATAGTTCTCTCTCAACATATGCACACCCACAGTATGTATTCCCATACCGCTCCTTCTTTGGGGTTTCAAAGCTCTTATAATACTTTTTCTGTTTAGGAAGCTGTGATGGTGATTTGATGAGCACCAGAAGCCGCTCAGCGGCGGAAAACAAAATCATAAGAGACAAAGGCCCGATGCCGGAGCGGGACCGGACCGATGGTGCCGAGACTGCAGGGTGTCTGCGAGGAAATTGAAAAGGATGAATGAACGCTCAGGCTTCTTTGGGCAGCTGCCCGGGATCAGGCAGAGGGAGGAGGGGGCGCTGGAAAGAGGCTGGAGGAAAATGAAGGGCAGCTTTCCTATAGTTCACACCGAGACACACAGTCCTATATAAGTTGAAGGTGCTCCAGCTGTGGGCGGGAAGACGTGGCTGTAATGCTGTTACTGATAAAAGATGCTCTCATATCAACAGAAGATGCTGGAAATATCATCTATGCATTAGATCTCATTCATACTCTAGCTTTACTAGACCTGAGCCGGTCCAGGCCTCTTTCACAGATCAGGACAAACTGCAGCGAACTTCGATACTCGATGAAAAGAGGGAATTTGAAAGCTTTTATTGTGAAATCTCGAGAGGAACATGTTACAATTACAAGAAACAATCAAAATATTAAAAGTCTGTCATTTGTTTTGCTGACAATATCAATTCTAAACATCTGCAGCTTCAGTTTGTTTTCTCTTCTTCAACCTTTTATTTTGAAATTTGCTGTCGTTAAGCTACGCCCAGTCATTAAACACACACTCCCTCACCTTAACAGTGGTGTAGTTGCTGCTCTCCTGCACATGCAGCAGAGTGCCGGTCTTGCTGCGCGTCCTGAACTTGACCTCTAAGCTGCTGGGACCGACGGGGTCAGAGGTCGCTCCCTGCAGAGCGCGTCCCAGCAGGACGTCCCGTTTCGGGCCCTGCTTCAGGGCATAGTCCAGGCGGCCGGTGCCATCCAGAGACAGAGCGGTGTCAGCTGTCATGTCTGCGTGAGAAAGACAGAAAATGTCTTCTCAGAGTTTTCACAGGCGGCTTTTAAAGTTCCATTTCCACTCTGGCCGACGGTCAGGTGCAAACGATTTTCCTGATCCGACTGCCATAACCACAAGCCGGTCCTTCCATTTTCACCGGCGGTTACGGACATCTTCCCATAACATCATACGGTCAGTCTTCAGAAGAGCCTGGGTGCCGCTGAGCAAGATAATATTTTCTAATAGATGTGAAATAGGAAAATGAAAACCACAAGACATCTCCTAATTACTTAGTGTAATGGAAAGAAGGGGACTTTTCCAACTTTATAAACCTTTGCTAATTTATGACCTTTTGGCCTTTTCAAATATTACTGTAACGAGAAGCAATATGAGCCCTTAAAATATTATCCAGCATATAAAATTAAATGTGAATGACAGCAAAATGAAACAGATTTGGTGCCAATATTGAATTTCAAGGTAACTTCAAAGAGTCTAAAACAGATACAAAAACACCCTGTTAGCTATGTTGGGAGGATGAACCTGCAACACCTTCAGCCTCTGTGGGACCACAATGATTGTGCATGTGTGTGTGTGTGTGTGTGTGTGTGTGTGTGTGTGTGTGTGTCCCACTTGGACTGCATTCCCTCCCAGACAACTGCTGTCTAATTTACAGATGCAGACAGACTGCTAACACGCTGCAATCAATCTGAGTCCGCCTGTGCCAATAACTGGAACTCATCGGTGATGTTTCGCTCCGCTGCAGACGACTCGACTATTATGGTCACATTCATGCACAAGAACAAGGCTGCTGAGTGATGCTGCAGTCAACCCGCCGTCCCACAGTAACTACGTCACTGTTCGTGGAGGAGTTCCTGTTGCAGAGCTCCACTCTGAATCGTTCATTTCTAAGTATGCAGATGGAAACATATTTGCAATGTTGCCATTTTATCACAGTAATATGCACATTATCTCAAACAGTTTGCAGGTAAGACAGCAGATAGGACTGCTGCATGAACTCTTGTGCCACTCATCTGAATCTGAGGGGCTTCACAATGTGACTGGTTACACTGTAGCAATCTTTAACTACAGGACTGAAGTCGATGCGACACAGATCCCATCAAAGAGAACATATTTAGTCCATATTTAATTCACTGCACACTTTGTTATTTATCTTCAGATTTCTCCTCCCAGCAGACGATGCACTGGCAGCAGCCGGTTCCACGTCCGCTCGACGAAAACGCCTCTCCTCCTTTTATCGTGCGAGCGAGCAAACCAGCAGATTCCCCACAAAATCAAACTTGATGGCAAACAGGGAAAAGCTCGCAGTAATGATCTTGTTTGTTTCCAGTAACAATATCAAAGTCTCCGAATGAATCTGGTAATAATTACCGGCAACACCGTGGAGCACAACGTTGCACCTCACACAGTAGCTGTGAGTTTCTGTCAGCTCTCATGTCTCTCAAAGGGGTTTTTTAGCTCTCTGATCTGAGCTGAGTTTTTCTATGATAAAGTACACGATGCTTTGAAATGAAGCTGAGAACCCACCGACGTGGTCTATATTAAGCTGCAGTGCGATGACTCAGGAGGGATAATTCATAAATAATCATGGCACAACATTCCTCTGGTAAGTGCAACCTCAGCAGAAGAGACACTTCAAAGGCGTGCACTTACATTTCTCGCAGAATTTGCCGGTGAAGCCGTCCACGCACCGGCACTGCTGCCAGGACCAGTGGTCCACGCAGGTGCCCCCGTGTCTGCAGGGGCTGGCGCTGCAGGCTCCCTCCAGTCTCGGACATCTGTGGACACAATGACACACAGAGTGACAATCAGCGTGACGGGTCGACCGCAGTGGGCAGTGGGGTGGTTTCTCTTCCCGTGCGGCGGCACAAAAAACCCATTAAGAACCTCGGAGAATTAGCATATTAAAAGATCCGTCCTCGCTTCACCATTCAGCAGGAAGACAAAAAAAATTGTCTCTGGAATTTTGGAATTGCCCCCCCCCCC
>VOQJ01011968.1:0-19948 GCA_015052665.1 Apistogramma diplotaenia | reverse complement strand
CACACACACACACACACACACGCACACACACACACACACACACACACACACAGAAGTGGTTAAATATGCTTTCCATCTTTCAATCACAATACTTTAAATTTCTAGATAATTTGATGGTGATGTGGCTCATGCTCATTATGCTGACATTAACACTGATGATCATTGCCATTACTGTAATTTATTTCTTTGTTTCAGTTCCCTTATGTCCAGTTATCTCACCACCATACAAATCTTCACAGCTCCTCTAAAATTAACTGCATTTCATTTGGATTAATTCAAAAGTGACCATAGCCTGCAGCCATTACTGGCTGTCACTTAATCCACCATCGCACCACAGCCCTCTTTCAATGCCGTCTTCACAACTTACTCTCCTCTCAAACCCTACAGCTCACCGTCTCCAGCTTCCATCACCAACCAGGCTGGCCTTTAAAGCAGAGTCGAGATATAGATACCGAGGATGTAGGAATGCAGTAGATGAACAATCAGATGACAAGAGTGCTTGACAGGTTTACTAGTGGTGAGGTGGGCTGATGGAGAGGACTGACAGTTAAAAAGACAGAGTGGGAGATAGAGGAAATGTCGGGGGTGGTAGGGGATGTGTGCTGTGGAGTAAAGTGATAAAGTGGAGAGGTGTGATGACAGCTGTTTATTTATAACATCAAGAGTGCCATATGATGTAAAGGTTTGTAAATACAGGAAACTTTCAAATCACACTCATTTTTTAAAATTAACTTATTAACTTTTTTGTGTCCATGGATCATAAACTGGGTGCAAGGGGCCAAAATGCTCAGGTCAGCAAAGTCAGACATCACATGGACTTTGATTGAGGTAACTGACAGGTTAAAAGCTAATGTCCAATCACACAGCATCTCATATTTGCATTCTCACATGCACGTCACCAGTGCATGTGTGAAAGTAGCTCTATTGAAACTTCATTGTCTGTCACGCTAACTGTCCTTAAATAAAAGAAGGATAATTCATACATATGCACAAGTAAATGATCGAATTTGGTCAATATTTCATAAATTGCCTTGAAACTGAGCTATCAAAATGCACACATTTTCAGAAAGACTTACAGTGATGCTTAACGCCACTGTGACTCTAACGTGGCCTCCTTTGTCACACGTACCTGAAAGAAGCAGCATGGATCTGATCATTGTGATGTATTACACTGGAGGAGTGCGCTAAATCCCCCCAGCAAAGTGTAGAAACCTGCAAAATGGATTCACGCCACCATTTTTCACACCCGTGCTTCCTGGAGTTACATAAACTCATACAGTACTGCTGGGCACTATAGGTTCCAGCAGCTGTGTTAAATTGGACAGCTAGAGGAATGGATTGAAATCTGATTCTGCTGTGTCTGTAACATCTTCCGCTTACCCCAGACTAATTATCAACTCCTATTTCACTTCATGGACAAAATTAGAAATTTGTTTTTCGATCTCCTCTCTGCCATTTTGGTTTTGTTTTCCTCTTCTCTTTGGGGTGGGGATGTGTTTTTCTGTTGCATCAAGGATCTCAATCTCATTTTCTGCTCTGAATTACTGTCTAATGAATATAAGGTTTTCGACTTAGAGACAGACAGACTACCTAATGGGTTTGTTAGTTTGTTGAGTAGCATGCCACACTCATTATTGCTTTCAGTGCTGTGATTAACTTGATTTGCCGGGCAAATCCATCGGAGAGAAGATGATGTGCTCACATATATAAATGCACGCATGGCCCATAATGTAATTATCCGACTTAATAAGTTATTAATATAGTCTAGGGCTCAGTTGGAAATTGAAAAGTGGACGGCTGAAAACACTAAGGCAACTGATGATCATGTTGTGATTGATTTAATTTCATTTAGTCAGGGAACATGATGTTGCAACAGAGACTAACAGACAAGAAAGGCATTCACTGCCACTTCTATTAAAAAAAAGTTATATTATTGCCTCATTCAAAACCTCCATACCACTTCTCATTATTTTTTTTTAAATTATTTTATGGCATCTCTGCTTTACTAGACTGCCTATAAAAGAAGAAGGAAGATGAGATGAAGGAATACAGGAGGACTTTGTGCAGGATTTCAGCACTGAGCCTCAAGGACATCACATGGTGTATCATCACTCTAGGTTGCAATTTTTCAGTTTTGAAAGTGAAAATGTCACATAACAAAAGCTCTCAACTTACCTATGAAGCAGGAATTCACACCAAGTCTATTCTTGGATGATGCATGTTAGGTGAGTGAGGTAAGCAGCAAAGAGAGTAGATGAAGTGACTCGGGGCTGTTCTGCTGAGGAAGCACGGCTCACACAGAGAAAAGCCTAGTTACTAGTCATTGTCTTGATTTGGAAGACGGTGATGCTTCTGTTTCCCGCAAAGAGCCAGTGACCACAGTGGAGGCAGCTTCACAGTGTCAGTTAGCTTCTGAGATGAAACGATGAGGTGGGTTTTCACTCATCTCTTTCATCTTCTGATAACTGTCTAAGGGAGGTCTCTAAATGTCGCTTTAATGGTGTCACAGTGGCGATTATCAAGCATCCCCTGCTTCTTCGTCAAGCTCGAGGCTGTCACCAGAAATGTCAGATGCGTCCTGTATTACTAGTCATCATGAGAGTTACGGCAGAGAGGACAGCTGCTGAGTGCTGTCTTTAAGGTTAGCCATCTGGATGCAGACTGAGTCTTTCTGCCTGCTTTTGCATTAATGTGCAGAAGCAACTTGCCATCATAACGAGATGAGATCGACTGACTCAAATGACAAACAAGCTGTAGTCAACACAAGCTTATATTACTATGTGAGAAACTCGTTCACTAATGAAGGCCAATATTTCATTGATTGCCTTGAGACTGAGCTATCGTGGGGTGTATCTGAATGCAGTGAGACTTTAGCATATCATTTATTGGATCTTTCTTGGGCTGAACCAAGTGAGAACACCTCAAAACTCCATTAAATCACTTTATAGACAACGCTTAAAAGTTACGTTAAAATCGGAAACAACCATAATATCACCACTGCCACATACATCGATGTAGGTTTGGATCATTGGGGATTATACACGAGCAGCGTTAACTACTCATCTGGAAAATTACTGCATTCTGGGGAATGTTCTGTGTTTGTTTTATGCATTATTTTTATTGTAGAAATGACTTGATTTATGTAAACAAAAGGAAAATAAGTTAAGTGTTAACCGGTATAAAATACAATGAGCCTCTCTGGCATTGTGTCCTGCATTATCCTGCTGAGTCAGCACACATAGGCATGATTTACTCTTCTGTAAATGATCACTTTTTTCTTTCCTGCCTCCAGATGTGAGTCAGATTGACAGTTCTTATAACCTGCTACATTACTTGAACACTTCTAAGATAAAAGGCAGACAGGATTAGTTAGCACACCAGCATTAACACCTTTAAAATCTCAAAACACAACGCTGTTATCACACAGGTGATATCGTTAGTAAACACAAAATATTATGTATGAGAACCTAATCCTTCACTCTAGTGTTCTTCTTGTCTTTAAAATAGTTCACAGTACCTTCCCACCACATTTGACTTTGCTCAAACCTCCTTTTCATTTAGGAACGTTAAGCAGTGCATCGATTTTTTTTAAAAGCTGTCCAGCAATGCAAAGAAAGACAAAACAAAACATAAACCAAACTGTCTTGTCAGCATTAACGAGCTGTAGCAGTTTTATGACATTTTTTTCATGTGGTATTCTGTTTCTTAAATGAAATGCATGTACATGTTCATGTACATATAGTTTTGAAGGGGGAAATGGGGCAGGATGGTTTTTAGGTTATGTATTCATGTATTTGATTATATTGTTCTAATAGTTAACTAATATCTTAGATACTCAACATTAGATTTTGTACACATTTTGTATTTTATAGTTTAAATAAAATTTTTATAGCTCATACAGATGGACGACAATGTGTAGCTACATCTGGTACGAGTCATTTAGTCTCATAAAATCCATGTTTTGTATGGTTATTTTGATTCTATGTAATCTTGTCATTAAATTATACAAGAATATTACAAGGTTTTAAAGTGTGTTTAAGAACAGCACAGGGTACACACACCCACACTAGCAGACTCTCCCAGCTACCTGCAGAAAAAATACTAACGATGGGAAAATCTCCAACAGATTCAAAAGAAATGATGGCAGATTTTTCCCACAAAGTAACAAAAAAATACACATTATTAGTGATCTGTGGTAAAATAAATTACTTTTAAACACGTTAGTAGAAATAAGAAAGAGAGAGCATTAGGACTTACCTGTACAGCTGCAGCAGTAAACTGAAATTTCATGTAAATCTATGATTAAGAATAAAGTCAATTAAATGAAATTCATTTTCATTCATATAGCCCAGATCACAACAAACAGTTGCTTCAGTAAAAACACGAACAACATGACCTCAGCCATCCACCTGTGCGTCTGACTCCTCTGTGTTTGTACTTCCTGTCAGCAGCTGCTGCTATTGTGCTTCATCAGAAAGCAGCTCTGCTCTGTCCTCTTCATCCATTCTTTTGGCTCAGAAAACAGATAACATCGTTTTGATGAATCTCATAACTTCCTCCTAAACAGAGATGGTCATTATCAACGGAACATCGCATGTTGGTTGTTTACTATATGTGAAAGTACTGTAATAAGCTGAGCATTTTTAACATGGGGACCAAGGGACTGTCTTTCCTTTGTCAGCCAGCTGATGAAGTGCACGTCTAACCCCGTGACTCATTTTGTTCATATCTATTGAATTTGTCAGAATGACTTTCAACACCATTCATCATTAAATAAAACGATCTTTTGTGAGACAGCGTGATTTCTTCTTTCAAACAGTTAATAAATTAGAATCGGATGAACTAGAGAGCAAAGTGCCATCACTGATGAAGATGAAGCCTGGATTGATCATAATTGGAGCATATCTGTCCTGTTTGGGAGACAGATAACTGTGAAAATGTGTCTAGGCAAAATTTTAGGTTTGTAAACAAAAACAGAAAAAGCTTTTAAATTCCAGCTGAAAGCAGATTACTTCTTTCTTTCTGCTAAAGCAAACATATCTGCTCTGTAAAGCTCCTGGGTTCTCCTTTGCTAAAAATCCTGACTACACAAGCTGAAAATACAAACCCTAACTAATAACCAGATAAGCTTTCCTGCTAAAGTTTAATCTAACATGAACAACCACCAAGCAAACACTCAGCAGGTTAAAGCTCACCGCTAATGTCAGCTTGCAGGCTCCAGAGCTCGCAGTTTTCCTTTGCCTCTCCATTCTCCTGCTGGGAGTAAGGCTGCTGGAAAGTAGAAATGAAGATTTTCTGCTATTTCCCCAAAGCCCATTGTTCCTTCCATTTAATAATAACACACTATTAATAAATGTCAAGATCACTCTGATATACTGTGTGGCCTCAGAGAGAGATGAATACATGTAATTTTATTGAATTATTGAACAAATCACATGGCACATGGAAACACAGCCAAAGCCTGTGTGTTTCTGTGTGCATGTGTGTGTGTTGTGTTACCTGCAGCGATCAGAGTCATTTATGATGCCTGAACATGCTGATAAATAACGTAGTACCATCTCCTGTTGGCCACTCAACTCAGCCCCTACAGCCTTAACACCTGCCTGCCAGGAAGTACATGAAGGTCACAGGGAGGGTATTGTGTGCATGTGTGTGCATACAGTTTCTGCCCTGCACTGATTTGGTCGTGATTCAAAAACACATGCACGCACACACTGAAACACACAAACACTAACTAAAAATGTAAGTTTAATGGGTAAAGTCTGGAGTGTCTTTTCTCACCTGTCACCTCTCATTAGACTGTGCTGTGACGACTGACCTTGATCGTCTTTCCGAGAGCGGTTGTGCTGAGCGGTGTGTGTGTGTGTGTGTGCGCGCCAGTGCCCGAGTCTTCATTCAGAGGTTGGGGCTGCTTCACCCTAACGATGTGGCTGTGAAATCGGGCCGGAGCCCACCGCCGTCTCTTATTACACCCCTCCAAATTCATTTGCTACGTCGGTTCTGCCTGCTCAAAGATGCACCGCATGCCACTCTATCCATGTGGCTTTGTTTGTACCTGCTGTTAGTCTACATCCAATACATAAGCCAAAACAGTTAGTCCAGCATGGGTATGCACACAAGTACACATGTTAAATCACACCTGGATCATCAAGTCAGAGAAATAATTTTTTATGAGGACATTTACATTTCTGACTGGTGACAGTTGGACTATACTAATGATAAGGACATTGTGGACTGTGTTATTGAAGGGCTTCTCAGTAAGCACTTTAAGATATTTTTATGAAAACTACCTTTAAAATTTTTATAATTTACTATCAAACCAGGAGATATTTATGGAAGTACTAAGAATTGTAGATGAAGACATAATGCATTGTTATGTGTAATCATATTATTTCATACTGTCTTATGTCTGTTTTGTCTGCAGCAACTTTTACAAAATGCCCACTCCAAGCTTGGCACCGGCTGTTCTTCTTCCCCGAGCGTAAATATGGTTGTCAGGTTGACCGAAAACCACCTGATTGTGTTTAGGTGCTGAAAATGACTCTCTTAAGTTAACCTCTGAACCCTGAGCTCCTGTTTGTGATGCATTTTTCATTTCTCCTAGATATTAGATGGCCCTGATTTACATATAAACTGAGCTTCCTCTTTGAACAGGAAGTATTTTGTTACCTGGTTGTGACATACTTTTGTATAACGGGCCACTCCTGTTCAGTGCATTAAATAGAACAGGATAAAATAAATGGTTACAAAATATATACATTTAAAAATCAATGATGATAAGTGAATTAATATCAGATATTGCACATTACAGAGGTGATAGATATTGTCCAGTGTGAATAATATTGCACAATGATGCGGCATTGCACAGTTAGAGTGTGTGTGGACAAATAAATAAATAAAGAAAGAAAGAAAGAAAGAAAGGAAGAAAGAACGGAGTCGGAGAGCCGTGGGCCGCTGCATCCGTGCACCGCCATCTTGGATCTCAGTAACCATAAATCATAAACCAGTGATCAAAAGAAAGAAAGTGAAAATAAAACAATAAGAATACAGGAGAAATGCATTAAAAGGTCCAAAAAGGTGTTTGATCCCTGCCCTCTGTAGCCCCTGTGTCAAAAGAAGCTTTATGGAGACGGAGGAGGCGTTTGATAAAGTAGCATCATCTGTCACCCCAGGATGAAATTCTTTGGTTTGAAAGAAACAAAACAAAAATGGAGGGAGACAAACTTTTATTCTTCAGATAACAAGAGCATAAAGTACTGATCTCACATGGTGAGTGTTAGCCTATCTTCTCTAGCATTGCATTGTTTGTGTTCCCTGTCCCTGGATACTGCCGCAGCATGGAAATCCAGCTGATGAGCTGCAGGATAAGATCACGATCTTGACACTAAAAGTGGTGTTCAAGGAAGCATAGATGTGGCAAAATCTACTAGACTTAAAACAAACTTTAGCTGGCTTTTCTGTCAGTCCTGCTCTCCAGTTGTCTCTTGTCAGCTATTGTTGTTTTTACTGTTTTTTTTCATTCATTTTTGACATGATTGAAAAGAGGTCAAAATATGAAACAAGTGGCATTAATCACAAGACCATTTCCCATTTATTCCTTATTTCTCTAAAGGATACCTGCCCTGCTTTACAGTATGTCCTTTTGACTTGAATTGGAACTTGAAACTAGCAGCTACCATAAATTTATCAAACTTACTGATGTCACAGAGCAAAAGTGCCAATGGCTTCTTTTCTTATAGCCTTCTGTACAGTAGAGTTTTGCTCTGTATGACACTTTTCTCTTGACTTCACTTTTCAGACCAGGAAGATTCATCTATCTTTAAATACATTCTGTGGCTTGTACAGACACTTAACCAAAAGAACAAACAAGTTCAAACACTATAAAAATAAACTGTGGCAAAATAAAACAATGAATCCTACAATTAAATATATATCATACTTATACTTTCAGGGCTACAGTATGTCCTTAATTATTGAATTATTTTACAATTCACTACCAGCACAGTGATCAGAAAGAAATGAGTCTAAGAACATCACAGTGATGTGTGTAAACAAATTACTGCCTTATTGTTGAGGCGTTGATTTATTGGACCCATTCAACAGTCGCTGGGATTGCTCTTCAAAGTGACACGTTATGATAGTTGCTACATGGATGCAAAACAAAATAGTGGTCATTTACATCTTAATCTCACACATACACAGTAGCTTTAATATGAAGTACATTTAGCTATTAATGTTGAATTTTCAATAAAGTACTTATATGTGCAAATAATTGAGTATTTTACACTGTGAACCCTCAGAAAAAGGCAGCCCTTATAACAAAAATAGTCCACAGTAGAGTTTAAACCAAAGCTGTATTGTAGTCCCAGCTCAGGCCAGCTGATTGTCCTTCCTGTGTCGTGTATTGGATCTGGCTCAAACTGGCCACAACAGTAAATGATAAAGGCAAAGATTGCAGTATTTGTGGTGTGGGTGGGGGGCAGTGTCCTTGTTTTGATGGAAGATGGAACTGACAGATATCCACATCAAGCATCTGCCCTCGTGACCTTGACAGACATGGTGATAGCCTAGTAGCTCTAGCATGTACTCTTTGGACAGGGAAGGAAGCTGTTGTATCCTCTGGTGACAGTGGGAGCCTGTACTTGACTCACAGATACAATGATCACCTTTTTACTCTTTACAATAAGACTTCATTAAACATGCGTCAGGAATCTGACACGTGGCCGATACGCAGAGCACTGTGCGTGAACCGTAGGTTCTCTCACTCTGTGTTATCTGATCCATTGCTATCTTGTGCATTTATGTGTGTGAATGTGTGTGTTGCGTCTGCCTGTGCAACAAACAGATGGTATCATAATGACATCATTGCACACTAGGGTTATGTTCTCAGTGGCTCAGAGCAGGAGGAAGAAATTAGGAGATGAGTGTTTGTCAATTAATGTAAAAGAGACACAAAAAAACAAAAAACCCAGAGAGCTTTTCAAAACATTTCACTTCAGTTCACCCAACTAAGCACCACCCGGATTTTTCACCTCGCCTGGGCTGCTGCCACAAATGTCAGAGCTCCCAGTTAACCGGACTTGAAATGATCTGCCTCTGTCTTTCTCTGCCTCTCTCTGTCATGTTCTCCTTCATTAGTTAAGGATGCCTGAGTTTCTTTTTAAGAGCATCTCTTTTTCCCCTCCTTTTTCCTTTTTCCTTCCCTTCTCTGTACTCATCCTCTCTCATCTCATCTTATAGGAAGAAAACAGGGAAAAACCTGTCACCACACAGCATTAGTATGCTCTTTTCATATCTGCACCCCCACACCCCTTTCTCTATTCCCTCCCCCTCCTTCTCTGTCCCTGCAAACATAAAAATAGTTTATGCCTCTGACAAGAAAATGCCTCTAATCCTGAGGTTTGTTGGAGAGCAAACAGACGCAATTGGCCACTTATTATTCTGTGTAGAATTTTCTATGTGGGGTGTTTGTGGTATCCATGGCAACAAAGTATCGTGCACATAGCACCCCCCCACCCCACCCCAGTCACTGAGCAGAATGGGAGGATGAAAAGAGGCGATAAAATAACACACTTACTGAAATGCACAGGGCAAGCTATAACCTGTTAGTTGAGTAGCTGGGGTGTGCTGGAAATGTGTGTATTCACTCTGTGAGTGTGTATGTCAAGTTTATGATGGTATTTGCACACCTGCCTATAGCTGTTAGCTTTCGCACAATCAGATTTGCATTTCTTTGATTGGATATTTGTGTGTGTGTGTGTGTGTGTGTGTGTGTGTAAGAACTCAAACTGTTACAGAAAAAGACAGACACAGGTGTACATTTGCTCCTTAATGCATGTGTCCTCACTTATACATTCAGATATTCAGATGCCATTATAGTTAAAGCATGTCTCCAGCTGGGTTGGCTGGCTTATTTGTGTGTATGTGTGTGTGTGTGTGTGTGCCACAAGGAGATAATCTTTGCCATGACAAGTCCTCTCCTCAATGTGTGCCTTCTTTTCATTGGCCTATGCAGGCCCTGCCACTCCATCTAACACCGTGGAAATCAATGAGAGCCAGTTGGAGAGGTGTGAAGATTGAGCCGCGGTCAAAATACTTTGCATGTGGAAAACTAAAGCAAGTGGGAGGGGCGACAGCAAGAAGTTGGAGGACTGGTTGTGTTTGCTGGAAAGGATTTGCATTCATGTATGTGAAAATATTTTGACACTGTTCAGTGTTTCCAGATGTGTATGGATTCAGATCCATATTTAACTACCTTTAATTGATGCTTCTCTTCTCTTCTCTTCTCTTCTCTTCTCTTCTCTTCTCTTCTCTTCTGTTTGTGGTTGATTTCCTTTTGAACCAATGTGTCACTTGTGTTATTTATTTATTTTGCATACCACAGAGATTTGCTGTCAGGGGAAAAACATTATTATTTCATTATTATTTAATTCTTTAGCAAGCCTATTCTCATTTATTCTGTTCCTGCTTCTCTGTTTGGCACATGCTCAATCAATAATTTAATGACTGAAAAGTGTTGGACATTAAGGTTAGAGGTCAGAGGGGACAGCGGTCATGGGGCGTGTGTGAATGCTGAATGCCCTGACCTCTTCCTGCTGGATCCTGAACAGGTCTCCTTTTATTTAGTACCTTTATACAGGAAAACAACACAGTTATCAATAAGAACTCCCATAATCTGAGATTATATTAATAAATAGAAACACATCTTAATTCCTGTCAGTGTATATATACAGTGGGGAAAATAACTATTTGATACACTGCCGATATTGCAAGTTTTCCCACCTGCAAAGAATGTTGAGGTCTGTCATTTTTCTTGTAGGTACACGGCAAGAGACACAATCTACAAATAATTAATTCACATTTTATTGCATGAAATAAGTATTTGATCACCTACCAACTAGCAAGAGTTCTGGCTCTCAGACCTGTTAGTTTTTCTTTAAATCCTCCTCCTCACTACCTGTATTAATCGCACCTGTTTGAACTCGTTACTTGTAAAAAGACACATGTCCACACACTCTAACCTCTCCACCATGGCCAAGACCAAAGAGCTGTTTAAGGACACCAGGAACCTGCACAAGGCTGGGATGGGCTATAGGACAACAGGCAAGCAGCTTGATGTGAAGGCAACAACTGCTGGTGCAATTATTAGAAAATGGAAGGAACATAAGATGACTGCCAGTCTTCCTCTTTCTGGGGCTCCATGCAAGATCTCGCCTCGTGGGGTAAGTATGATCCTGAGAAAGGTCAGGAATCAGCCCAGAACTACACAGGGGGACCTGGTCAATGACCTGCAGAGAGCTGGGACCACAGTCTCATTGATAACCACCAGTAACACACTACACTGTCATGGATTAAAATCTTGCAGGGATTGTCCAGGCCCGTTTGAAGTTCACCAGTGACCATCTGGATGAGCCAGAGGAGGCATGGGAGAAGGTCATGTGGTCATATGAAACCAAAATAGAACTTTTGGTATCAACTCCACTCGCCGTGTTGGGAGGAAGAAGAAGGACGAGAACAACCGCAAGTTGGGAAGATTATCGTTTGAAAGTCCTTTCCTTAAAGGGAACAGGAAAACTGCACCGTCTCAAAGGGAGATGGATGGGGTCATGTGTTGTGAGAGTTTGGCCAACAACCTCCTTCTCTCAGTAAGAACATTGAAGATGGGTTGTGGGTGGGTCTTCCAGCATGACAATGCCATGGAACACACACCCAGGGCAACTAAGGACGGCTCCATGAGAATCAAGGTCCTGAAGTGGCCTACCTAATCCCAGGCATGAACCCAATAGAAAATCTCTTGAGGGAGCTAAAACTCAGTGTTGCCTAGTGACAGCCCTGAAAGATCTGGAGACGACCTGTATAGAGGAGTGGGCCAAAATCCCTGCAGCAGTGAGTGCAAACTTGGTGAAGAACTAAAGGAAACATCTGACCTCTGTAACAGGTTTCTGTTTCAAATATTAATTCTGGTTTTCAATTGTATCCAATACTTGATTCATGCAATAAAATTCTAATTAAAAATCATAGAACTTGATTTTTTTTTAGATCTTGTCTCTCACAGTTGGCGTGTACATATGATGAAAATTACAGACCTCTCCAGTCTTCATATATATATACATATATATATATATATACCCATTTCCCATAATGTTTTGTAAGTGATTCTACATTGTTTGATCAACGCTGTTGAAGTATTTACTCTATCCCTGAGGATAACTGAAAAGAAATATCCACTCTTAAAGGCAATAACAACTTCAACAAAGAGGGAAACCTGATAGAGAACATGCTGTGGATCCAAGTAGAGCCAGTGTACAAATAAATCCAATGTTCAAATTGCGTGTTAAATAAAGCGCATCAAATTTATGATTTTCAGTTCAAAGATAAGTAGCACTGAGGGTAAAATATTCCTTGTTCCTGTTTGTTTTTCAAAGTCTTACCAGATGGGAATTGACTGAAGTCAGTGAAGAGAAGCTGTTGCTGTGCGTGAGCAGTGAGTGTGTTTTTCTCCTTTTGACGAATACAGTTTTGTGGGCATGGGTGTTAATAACCTTATTCAGTAATTTAAGATGATTATTTTAAAGGTACAGCAGTGCTACATTACACTTCAGAAATCTATAGGCAAAGATGCATCAAATAACAGCAAATAGCTGTGATTTAGGTTGCGGCTCCTTTCTGATCTCAGTGCTGCGATTACAGAGCACATCACATAACCTTTGAATCTGAAGTGCGACATTGCAAAAAAAATCATGTTGATGTTCCCAGGTGATTTCCCCAGCTGTGTCTCTTATCCGGTAGCTGCACAGCATGTTCCCTTCGGTTTCCTGCTCTCATCCTCTCAGCATTGTAATTGAAGATTAATAGAACCGCGAGTCCTGCACTCAGTGAATAGTAATAGCCTAGATTATTCAACACCTACTTGTAATCTCTGACATCACTCTCAGGTGATGTCAATGTTGGCTGATTGTAAACAGGGCCTGAAGTGAACAAGCCTTTGGGGATACATGTGGAGATATTGTAGAATAATATTATCATGGCTATTTCAGATTATCTATTGTTCTCAGAAAAAATATTTTAAATAACATAAAAAATAGCACTTGCAGTAATCCCTTTACTTAATTACTAGGGTAGTTTATTTTAATACAGTCTCTCACACCAGCCTGGTACCAGAATTATTCACCACACACCCAGACAGTGCTGCTAAAGCTTATGAAGCACAATCAGATTCCCACCTGTGATTGTCTGACCATCTCTCGCCTTTTCTGTACCTCACATACCACCAAAGAATTAAGACCCATCAGTGTGGAATGAGAATGCTAGCTCTCATTTTCAGGACTGTTTTAAAACACAGACCGTGGCGCACCTGATGACCCTAAAAGAGCAGGGGAGGAATGGACAACCGTAGTCATGGATTATATCAATTACTGTGTGGGCAATGTTACCAGCACATGAACTGTTAGTGTTTCCCAACCAGAAGTCGTGGATGATTCAAGAGATGGACATTATTAGAGGCCATATCAGATCGGATCTGCAAAATTAAAATTTAAACAGCAGGCTGAACATCACTTTAACAACTCCATCAACTCAAGATGAGTACAGGGGGACATCTTCCTGACAACCAGCTGTGCCACCCTAACTGATGAGCTCACTTTTATGCTTGTTTTGATATGAATAAGACATATCAGTTACTGCAGATCCACATGCTGCACCTGCTTTGAGCCACCATGATGTCAGACTTTGTCTGAGAGAAATTCACCCCGGGAACGCTGCTGCACTTGATGATGTGGTGGGCCATAAAACCTGTGCTGACCAAATGGGATTTTTACAGGCATCTTTAATTGTTCCTTAATGCTGCCATACAGTTTGTCCCCTCAAATTTCAAAATATCAACCATCATGCCAGCATCAAAAAGGTCTGCAGTTACACGTTAGGTGGTGGCTCTCACCCGTATACCCGCTAAAGGTCTGGAGAGACTGATCATGAAATACACCAGAATCATCAGCTTCTTTTGATCGCCATTGGTTTGCCTACAGGGAGAATAGGCTAACAGAGGATGCAGTGGCCCTACCGCTCCACATGGCACTGAGGCACCTGGAGCTTAAGAACACATATGTCCACATGCTTTTTTATTGGTTGCCTCCAGTTTTGCTTTTAATACGATCCTGCCAGGTGAACTCATCTCCAAATTTCAGGATGTAGCCCATTGATACTGACTGGAACGCTGGCGCCCCCAATGGCGTAACTGCTTTTAAATGCCAATAGAACTGCAACCACATAAGTTAGAGAATAATTCTTTTTGCATGTAAAACCAGAGACCTTACACGTTCATGCATTCAGCATGTCCCACAGTGCTGAATCCATCCTCTAATGGGTTTGCAGAAATCACATAAAAAGCACAAACAACAAAATGTACTCCATGTTTTATTGTTGTCATTAGCATGTACAGCTATGGCATTTCTGTAGCTAGCATGATCTGTAGCTACAGAAAACAGTTTTCTTTGTGGGTTAGTGCACCATTTTGCTACTTGCTGTAGTTACTTTGGATTTCTTTCATATATAATTAGATTCTGAAGATTCTATTCTATACAGTAAATTTAACTGTTCCACACGATGGTCCTACAGCATATATGAATGAAAGGGATATGGTCTGGTTGACTTTTTGTATTAAGGGTCAAACTCCGTACTTCACTTATGTAATTAGTTGTTGGATGTTTAACCAGCAGTATATAGACAGTTCACATGGGCACTGGTCTTTAACTCTCACTATCAGTACTGGTGCCCCACAAGGGTGTGAGCGCAGTCTATTACTTAACATTTTTTACACACTTGACAAATCATTTCTTCAAGTTTGTGGATAACACCACAGTGCTTGGCCTCATCTCCAACAACAATGAGTCTACTTATTGGAAGAAAGGAGATGAATTGGCAGTCTGGTGCTCTGACCACAACATCTGCCTTAACATCAGCAGAACAAAAGAGATGATTGTGTATTTCCATTGGTTAGTGCAACCACCTCTCACTCTACATTATCAGTGAGGAGATTGGAGATTCTTGGGCCTAATGGTGACAGAGCCACTGTCCTGGCACTCCAACACAGCCTTGGCCATCTGAAAAGCCCAACAAAGCCCCTTTTACCTCAGAAAATTGAGGGGAGAAAAGATACCACAGAGACTGTTGGTCAATTTCTACTGATGTGCATTAGAGAGTTTGCTGACACTCTGTGTGGCTGCCTGGTTCTTCAGCTGCACAAAAGCAGAGAAGGAGGTCATCCACAAGGTCATTAAAACTGCTGGAAAGATCATCGGGACAGAGCTGCCAGATATTACCACCATCTCCACCTCCCGCTGTTTGCAGCGATCACTATGTATCCTCACTGACTCTTCTCACCATGCCCATCACCTATTCCAACTGCTCCCATCATGTAAAAGGTTCAGGTCCATTAAAGCAAGAATGACAAACAGTTTTTACCAACAGGCAATCAGCTCCCCTCTGCAGCTCCCCACGGCATTGCATTATATGACCTGAACTGCTAGGTGTTATATTTACTGTTTTAGCTGTGCCATTTATTTATCATTTTTTAAAATTTTCTTCTCATAAAGATGATGTGTTGTCACTTTGTTCTTAATTTAACTGAATTAGCATGATTTAACTTAATTCATTGAAAAACGCTTCATTCTTTCTGATCAAGATCAAAATGTAAACAAAAAAAAATACAACCCTTCTGTGACAGAGTTTTTACCAGGTTTGATTTTATAGTCTTGATTTTTTTTCTTTTGCCTGTGGGTGTTTATTTACAAACTGCTTTTTAAATTTTTCTTAGAGATTTCAGGAACTTCTGTAAAATTTGCTTTGGTGTACCCCAGGGCCTGACTCTGGGCCCTGTTCTTTTCTCCTTTTATGTGGTTCATTTTGGTGACACACAGACCAACATGAACAGATTTTGTAACTTACACAGATGCAGATTTGTGATTAATTTATGATATTAGTCACTATAGGTTAACTTTTCCCACTCAGATATATCACAGGATCTTTTTCAAAGGTCAGTTCTCTATGGTTAACTATGTAACAAAACTGTGTAATATTAGAAATCAAAACAAAAAAAGAAGAAGAAAAAAAAGAAAAAAGAAATCAAAACAAGTATTATAACATATTATAATTTTTCCCTGATTTTTATACCACTTGCTCAAGAAGGGAATGGCAGGACACATCTTTTCTCATCTTCTAAAACCTACTGTAGATCCCTTTTTATTTTATTGTCTTTACATTTTCACTGTCGCTTCAGACACTGAATGTGATTAAGTGTAGCAGCAAGTCCTGCAAAATACTATTTTGACTAACCTGCAAACAGTGCATCTGGTGGCCCTATACACTTATTTTCACCCCCATCCTAAACCCAAAACCACCCACTGATTAAAGCTGTGAAGTATCCTGCAACACAGGACATGAATCAATAAGTGAATTAGACTCCACTTTCAGCTTCCTCTCCAGCCAGCCGGCCCCAAAACCAGCTGCCCACAATAATGGTCCTGGACATGGAGGAGAGTGGGAGTGAGAAAGGATTGGGGACAAAGAAGCTTTAAAGATGGTGTGATATACTGCTGTGTCACATTATCACTATATCCCAGTCCATATCTAACAGCATGTGACACTACCAGGGATACACTTTTCTAAAGCTCATTCATATTTTACATTTCCTTTAAAGTATAAGACGGTACCACCAGTGCACAGGTACTTTCAGGATATCAGCATGGTGCTTGGTTTCTCACCAGGAAGAGAATCATTCTCTCTTGAAGTGGTCATCATTATTATTTTTTTAAATGTGGTGACAGCTTTGCTGCAAACCATGTAATACTAGAGATCTTCCTAGAAATAATTTGTCAAACTGTGTCATAAACACTGTCGCAGCAGTCTTCTGATTTCATCCTTTTTCTCTCTTCCACCACAAAGGTATTTCTGTTCATTCAAGCTGCTCCTTTTTCTTGTCTTTCCTCAAAACGACAATTCTTTAGTCTGTGTTTTAGAGTGATATGACGGTTGATATACAGTACTTAAAATTGAAAAAAGGACAAGTGCACACTAAATTGCAGCAGTTTTATTGCACTTGCAGTGCATCAACCATACTGGCTCCACTGCTGGTGCGTATACATTTACCTGACTTTTATCAGGATTATTGCTCTAGAGGTTTATTGCTACTAAACATTTCATGCTAATCTAGATTACTCTAAGTGGACACCAGCTAACACAAGCTGCATATAGGCTGCGGTCATCTGACCTGTGCTGCTTCTCCTCTGAGGTTTAGTGCTCTTTGTGGCTTTAGCTGACTTAATTCTGCAGTGAGCACATGATACTGTACATGAGCCACCAAGGCTGCTTTTCAGTCCCTGAGCAGTATCATGCTAATATAAAAGTACAGTATAAAGTTTCTAAATACCATCATAGCAAAGTTCTTCTTGAACTAAGTCCTTTCACTAAGCAGCCATGCATATGAGCACTTATATTGAAGCACTTATTTATTTTAATCGACTAACTTTCATTTTAGTGGTCAATGGAACATACATACAAAAACATGAACAGAATGTCCAGTCAAAAATTATGAACCTATCATCACAATATTATTAAGTAAAATACTTCTGAGTAATATGGCCAAATGTTCTGAGAATGAATGAAGTATTGGTTTTCACAGAGTTTGCTGCTTCACTGTTTTTAGATTTTGTTGTCCAATGTTTCTATGGTATACTGAGGTATGACAAACATTTCATAACTTTCAAAGGCTTTTATTGACAAACACAAGTTTATGCAGAGTCAATATTTGCCATTGTGGCCCTTTTTCAAGACCTCTGCAATTTGCCCTGGCATGCTGTCAATCAACTTCTTAGCTGAACCCTGTCTGACAGCAGCCCATTCTTGCATAATCAATGCTTGGTGTTTGTTAGAATTTTATTTGTTAATCTGCCTCTTGCGGACTGACCACAAGCTCTTGATTAGATTAAGGTCTGGTGAGTTTTCTGGTCATGGACCCAAGTTTCCAATGTTTTGTCCCCTGAGCCACTTAGTTATCACTTTTGCCTTTTGGCATGATGCTCCATCATGGTGGAAATGACATTGTTCTTCACCAAACTGTTCTTGGAGAGTTGAGAGAAATTGCTCTTGACGGATGTTTTGGTGCCATTGTTTATTGATGGTTGTGTTCTTGGGCAAAACTGTGAGTCCACTCCCTTGGATGAGAAGCACCCCCACGCATGGATGGTCTCAGGATGCTTTGTTGTTGGCATGACACAGGACTGATGGTAGCCCTCACATTTTCTTTTCAGCCCTCACATTTTTTCCAGATGCCCTAAACATTTGGAAAGTTACTTCATCTGATACTATGCATCAATATGCTTTATTTTACCTGGAGAGAAGTGGCTTCTTTGACCTTCTTGAGGCCATCCTCTAAAAGTCAGATGCATGCACACTTGACTGCTGCCCTTCCTGAAATTACTTTTCATAACATCCTGGAGTATATGCAGATTTCCATCAGAAAAACTGAAATACTGAAAACAAATACTTGTGTCATTCCCAAATCCTTTGGCCACTACTGTACAAAAATATTGTAAATGCAAACAATATAACAATATAACTGGATGTCCTGTCAAACCTATGACAAAAGTGAGAAAAACATTGGTGCTAAGTCAGGATTTTTTAAACTAAAATCTGTAAGCAGAGATGATGATTATGGCTCCCTAGGAAGTCTACAGGTGGAGAATACAGTGTTTCAAATAGTTTAGGTCAGGAATATAAACTTAGCCTGCAGGGAGAGAAGTTTAATAAAAATATATCCAATACACTCATCAGTTACTTTGCCTATGCTACATGCCTTTTAAAAATCCATAAATATTCTCAAAGACCTTAGACATTTTAGAAAGACATAATTGAGTAAAACACATTTTACTCAAGTAATGTATAAGTTACCTGTCAGGGGGTGTCTGTTTTGGTAGTTGCATCCCTTTTGTACCTATTTACTTTGTGAAATGTCATACATTTCTTGATGTCTGCACCTGATTCAGTCACATATAATCAACAAAGAATTAGTTGTATTCAGCACAGTCGGGCATTTCCATCAAAGCATGTTTGTCCTCTCTCTCCTCAGCCCCAACTGGTCACAGCAGATGACTGAGCCTGGTTTTGCTGGAGGTTTCTACCTGTTAAAAGGGAATTTTTCCTTCCCACTGTCACCAAATACTTGTTCATAGGGGGTCGTTTTGACTGTTGGGTTTTCTCTGTAATTATTGTACAATAAAAAGCGCCTTGAGGTGACGGTTTGTTGTGATTTAGTGCTGTATAAATAAAATTGAATTGAATTGAACTGGTGTTTTCTGGGACATTCCCAAGGAAAGTTATCAAAAAGTATTTGAATCCATGTATCACATATACTCTTACTGGAAGTTTTCACCTATTACCTCTTTATTTGTATGACTATATTTCCTCAATACATCAACATATCCACATTCTGTTTTTTCAGACATGTAGAGGAACCCCCTGGCAACTGTCACACCTGATTTGGTAAGAATCAGACTACAGAAGTAAGAACTCTCTGATAGGCCCTGAGGCAAATATTTCTTTTCACCTTATTGCCATGTTGTAATGGAGCAAACACAGCATCTCCCATTCTGTCTGTCTGCCTGTCTGTCTGTCTGTCTGTCTGTTTCTCTGTCTGTCTGTCTGTTTCTCTGTCTGTCTGTCTGTCTGTCTGTTTCTCTGTCTGTCTGTCTGTCTGTCTGTCTCTCTCTCTCTCTCTCTCTCTCTCTCTCTCTGTCTTCTCTCTCTCTCTCTCTCTCTCTCTCTCTCTCTCTCACACACACACACACACACACACACACACACACACACACACACACACACAGTAAGTGTAAAAAACAGCATTCATCAATAATCAGTAATATCCAATAATATAAATAGCATCAGTCACGCTTTTGCT
>VOQJ01011965.1:20083-66886 GCA_015052665.1 Apistogramma diplotaenia | reverse complement strand
AGAAATGGAGCGTGTAATGTCCAAAGACATGCACTTACTGGGGTTAGGTTAATTGGTGACTCCAAATTGCCCATAGGTATGAATGTGAGTGTGAATGGTTGTCTGTGTCTCTGTGTTGGCCCTGCGCAGGCTGGCGACCTGTACAGGATGTACCCTGCCTCTCGCCCCATGTGAGCTGGGATAGGCTCCAGCCCCCCCGCGACCCCAAACGGGATAAGCGGTTGAGAATGGATGGATGGATGGATGGCACTCCATTTTCAGTCCAGCTCTTGTGTAATGTGGTATACATGTACCGCAGCCTTTCCTCCCTGTTTCCCTTTCTTAAGAATGGCTTCTTCACAGCCACCCTTCCACTGAGACCATTTCTGATGATGCTTCAGCAAGCAGCTGCTGGGTTGACTGAAGGGCCAGATGAATCTCTCATGTCCTGTGTCGGGGTTTTCCTTTTCTTTTTTTACTGTTTTGTAAGAACATGACTTTCAGATACTGTTCATCTGCTGTAAATAGGGTTATTGGACTCCCACTTCTTTTGTCCTCCACTTGTCCAGTTTTGAAAGTCATATCGCACAGCATGCTGGGATATGGCAAGTTTTCAGCTAATAGCTTTTTGCTTGAATGATTCATAGGTCAGGGTTAGGTGGCTTTAACAAAAACAACAACAACAACACAAAAAAACAAAAACAAAAAACAAGCAATCTTCTGAAAATAGTCAGGTGCTGAAAATGAATGAAAGAGCAGCCAGTGTCCAAAAAACAAATCTGAAAGATCTTCAGGAAGCCTGGAGAACTATCACACAAAGGTTTGCCTCTTTGGAAGAAAAAGATAAAGAAAAAACGAGGGGCAGCTCAAGAATTTGGCACAGTAATGTACTGTAAGTCAAAGTGCAATTTATAGCTTTGCTGCAATGCTTTATCAGGGAATCATAAAAACTATCCAACAAACACTTTCTTGCCACACTGTTCACCTGCTGACTTTTACAACTGACTTTTTTGCCACCTGTAAACAACAACACTCCCGTGGGGGGTTGTAACTTTCACATTTTTCATTCTGAGCCTGTGTCTTGAGATGACTCACCACATTCAGATAAACATAGTTATATACTGTACAGTGAACATAGTATTATACTAATGACAGTACTAGTCTTGGCAGTAATGCAGTTACACTTTCAGCTGTTCCCTTTTTCACAAGGCTTCACCACAGCAGGTAGCACTGCGCTGCAAGTTTTTTTGCTTGTTGTTGTTTGTTTTTTTTCTGTTTTAATGCCAGATGCCCTTGCTGATGTAACCCCAAAGGGATTTGTTTTCCCTCCCGGGATCCAGGATTGTTTTACTTGTTAGGCAAATGTGTAAATCAATACACTATGTACCTTGAATTTCTAAAGTTCAGTTATACAAAATAAGACAGCATCATTTACGGCCTTCTTCCTGCTCTTTTCACAGTCAACAAGCACAAGCCATGGATAGAAGCCTCTTATCATGGAGTGATCACAGAGAACATGGACACAGTGCTGCTGGACCCTCCACTGGTAGCTCTTGACAAGGATGCCCCGGTTCCCTATGCTGGTAGGAAATGCAAAGGCACAGTAACAGACACATTATTAATATCTGCTGTTCAGCAAGCTGCACACATTTTAACACAATGCAGAATGTTTGTATACACATACAATACAGAGAACACACACACAGACACACACACACACACAGAGGGTTTGATGAGGATGCTTCAGTGCTGTGTGCAGGCAACTGTGGCAACTTCACACCCCAAGATGATCCACCAGTTCTCTGTACTCACAGTTTGTCATGGAGACTGAATTCCATTTATCTCTGTTAGCCGTCTAAAACAAATGGCTTTCTCTTTAAAGAGAACTTTTTTTTTTCTCACCGTTGTGTAGAATTACTTTACAGGGACACAAAAAAATAAATAAATCACAGACTTTCTTTCTTTCTAACTTCACATGAAACTTCTGGCCAGGATTGAAGTCGTTTAAATTCACAAACGCAGAGACCAAGGTATTCAAGCTTACTCGGGTTTATGAAAATGGATTTATTTTTATGCTCCTGCAGCCTCTTCAGTCTCCCTGTCAGGGATCTTTTTGTGGTTTCTGCTGAGGCAATTTTTTCTCATAAGCTGAAATGCCCCATTAAGCTGAACAAAAGGTGTCTCTTAAATATTGAAACATGCATATACTTTTCCTCAGCCTTGTCAGCATTTCATGATGACAATATTTATTTCAGAAGCACAGCAATGCTCTGTCATTTTCACTACAACGCTCATCCAGAATTTAATCAGGGTTTATGTTACAGAGTTTGTATTGTAGTAAACAGTGCGTCTCAGCTCCAGCTCACTTTAAACTAAGCATATTCTATCATGAATCTGCTTTAATCCCAGCCACTGCAGCATTCAATATTAATTAGTGTACTACAGTATATATTAATAAAGATTTTATAGATTGAACCCCCAAATTTTAATACCATTTAGGTACAATTTAGCCTTTGACAGAAACTGAGAAGAAGAAAATCCCAAGTGTGGTAATCCAGAGAAAAGGAAAAACCCCTCAGGAACAACCTTTGTTCAGTTTCAATTTTCACTGTGCTCCCATTTGAAGTTTGAGTTCCCACACAACCCATAGTCTTGCTCTGGGTGTAGCACTCACATGTGACATATTTAATAATGACGGTGCAACATCGTTATAAACCTCATCTCCAGATTATAGTTTCTGGAGCTGATTATATTGCCTAACAAGAGTTAAAACCAGACAGCCGTTGCACAGGTACAGCAGCGCTGACAGTGACAGGAAGAAACGGGACACAGAGTGCTGTTATAATTAGACAAAGTATTCTGAGACTCAAAGGCAAACGAAGAGGCTTTTGGCAGCTAACGCTTAACAGCTCATTATGGCGAAATGGCTGCTATTAATCCCAGAGCTGACAACCATGGAACACTGATACTCAGCTATTTTTCTTCTTCTGTTTTCCTTTTGTGTGTGTGTGTGTGTGTGTGTGTGTGTGTGTGTGTGTGTGTGTGTGTTTGCGAAAGCAATCATTTTCATTGTTTTCTGTTTCTTGTGAGCTGTTCTGTAAATAATAAGTAAATACAGCTGACCTTAAAGAGTGTGAAAAACCTGAAATCCATTTTTAAAGGCTTTTTATACTAAACAACATTGTTCATGTTGTATAATACTGCACAGTGTTACCAAAATGCTGTTGTCTGCATTGTATATATAGTCTATATATATATATAGAAATATAATGATCCCCTTGCAGAGGTAAAGAAGACTTGGTTTCATCAAAAAAGAAGAAGAATATATTTAGCAACAATAACAACTGCAGTCATATTTTATTCATTACAAGCGTAGACAGTGAAGATGCTGCTCCCAGACATCGTTTCTGTCCACCCAAGCAGCCGTACAGTATTTTACAGCACCTGACGTTCCCTGGTAACCAAATCCGTGGTGCAGTGAAGGTTTAATGACACCATGACAAGTAGGCAAACAAAAGAGGAAATTAATTGTAATTGTTTTTCTCCATGATTAACATGTGGTTTGTTTACTTGAGAAGGTCAAGCTTTGTGAAATATTGCCCCAGAGGGAAACGCAGAGCTGTACACTGGCTGCTGACTGGTGATATTTCTCTCCCTGAATGTTTTTCATTGCATACGGTCTAATGAATGAAACCCACACAATAGCTACCAAGGAGACTGAAAAAAATGGCCATAAAAGAGCAGCTCTGTCCCAATTTATCTCCCCTGGCAATTGCTACAGCTCGCCGTGGGTTTTTGCACACAATGCCCTCCTTTAGAGTTGAACTATTCTCTCAAATTTTTATCTCGATCTAGACCTTCATTTGTATCTTTCCCTCCACCTGGCGCCGCATTCTTTCTCTCTCAATCCAGCTATCCTTCTTCTACTTCACTATGTCGACACTTTGCTCCTAGCGAGCCCATATACAGCCAGTCGCTCACGCATTATGTACACTCTCATCAATCCTGGTTTCGTTTTACCGCTGAAAGGAGTGGGATATCCTTCCGGCTCCACATCATTTGCAACGTGGAAACACAGATGAAGATTGTTGGGCACTTTTCTCCTGTAATTCCTTATTTTTAATCATGCTGAATGCCCCACCTTCACTTTTTATGCCATCTCACATGTTTAAACATCTCTTTTTACGCTTTACCTTTTTGTCTTTGGCTCTGTCCCGCCCTCGCCTGCAGCACCACATTTCACTTTGATGTAAACTACCCACAGTGGGCCTAACTTGAACATTATACGCTGAGACAGGCATCCTGGAGATAAATTTGTTATTACTGTGTGGCTTGATGGCAACCTATATCCTGCCGCCACCCCCCCACCCCTCCTCAACACCTCCCTTGAGCAAAGGTGTGTGGGTCGAGGACTATGTGCTGATCGAGCGTTCTCAATCAAATTAACATGAGGAATGGTGGCAGTGGACTCTGGGGTGCAGCAAGGCAGGCAGGCAGTTTCATTTGCCTACTCTTTATCTCAAGGCCACAGTCAACAGACAGAAATTCTTCCCATTCATCATGGTACCAGAATAATGTACTATAGTACATTGTTTCCACTGCAGGACTCAGGACACAGGGTAGAGGAACACAAATAGAAGGAGAGGAAAAGTGTGACAGTTACAGTGAAAGCAGGTCATAGCAAGCAGATGCTACAAACAGCATGTCCGATCATTCCCATTAGCTGCATGTGTATTTATGTATGTTGACACTTTTTTTGCGCTTGTTCTCGTCAGGGCTGGTTGATTTGTCAGTATGTTCTCGGGTACAAAATCATCATCTATTTATTTCTACTAATTAACTGCTTGTGTCTCATTTTCAGAGGCCAGTCTCTCTGACCCGTACGCCTTCAGGTTTTTATATCGGGAAATTTCCCTGGATGAACAGAATAAAGTTCAAATTTCAGGCAACTGTCACTCCAGCTTTGGTTCAAAACTTTTTTTCCCCGCTGGTACGAACTAGATAAAGTCTTCATGATATATTTTCACCATTGTGGCCCTGTGGTGTAGTGGCTCGTGACTGTAGTCACTGGGTCGATCATGAATTCTTTTAAAGTAAGTTTGAATAGGTAGCCTGAGCTTTTCTGTTATAAAGCCATTGGTGAACAGCATTTTTCTCCAGAAAAACTTTTCAATTGAAAAAATCTATTTAGTATGCAGACATTTTTGGCAATATCTGACTTTTTAAATAATTGTAAATCCAGATTTTGAATATTCCTGGTGATCTTTTTGGAACAGGTCATTTACTGCCAGCTGGACCACAAACAGGAAGTAGTCAACAGCCTTCCATTGCTTTTTTTTCTAGTCATTAACATAGTAAGTAGGTTCCAGTTAGTACATAATTCTTTGCTTTGAGTCATAATCAGAGTAAAGTTGGGATTTGCAGAGAGGTGGTTTCAACCTTTGCAAGTTGTGGGAAACTTCACTGTGCACAATCGTGATCCAGTAATAACTACTGCAAATATGAACTTTAAATCTGACCAAAAGTATAGATGTGAAAAATCTTTTTCTTTTGGCCGTTCCCTTCTGGGGTCCTCTCACTCTATCACCATCATCCTCTGTCACACCAACCCTCCTCCTTCACTACAACCATGAATCTCTGTGGTCTTCTTCTTCGTGCTTTGCAGTTCCATACTCAACATCTTTTACCCAATATTTCCAGTATCCCTTCTCTGCACATGTCCACAGATGTCAACCTTACCTCTCTTACTTTGTCTCCAAACTGCTCGACCTGAGCTGTGATGTACTGAATCCTAATCTTGTCCATCTTGGTCACTCCCAGTGAAACTCCTAACATCTCCAGCTCTGCCACCTCCAGCTGAGCCTCCTGTCTTTTTATATGTGCCACCGTCTCCAAACCATATATCATCTCGCTAGCATCTTGTAAATCTTTCCTTTCACTCTTGTTGATATCCCTCTGTCACAAATCACCCCTGACACTCGATTCCTCCCACGCCACCTGCCTGAATTCTCCTCTTCACCTCGCTTGTGTACGGTTGGTTGCTTTAAACACTCGACCCCAGGTATTTAAACTCATCTACCTTCGCTATCCTTACTTCTTGCAAGTTCACCTTTTCCCCCTGTCTCCCTTTCACTCACACACATATTCTGTTGTTTCGACTGACTTTCAATGTGACTTGAAAAATAATTCTGTAAAAACAGCAAGCTGTGATGGAGCTCAAGTCTTAACCTTGTTTTTTTATTTTTTATTTTTATAGAACTTGTGATGAGGACTGGTTTGCTCTCATGCAGAAATAATTGTACAGGAGAGACAGATGAACGCTGCAAAACAGATACATTTTTGATGGAATCTGTTAGGTCCCGACTGAGCCCGACTCTTTGTCTGGAATAACAAATTTGCTATAAAAATGAAAGAAAGCACCTCTCTCACTTTAATTACCTCTTGAAGCACAACTTCAACTCATGTTTGGTCAGTTTATTTATTATTGACAATAATACATTATTGACAAAACATTATTGACATGTTTTGTCAATGTATTATTGTTGGCAAGTGTGCACCGACACTTGCCAACAATAAATGAATTTTAGGGAAAGGTGTGTGCACTTCCTGCAGCTGCAGCGTGTAATGTGTGTCAGTGCTGTACAGTATTAATGTGGCTCAGTTTGAGTGGTCAGTAAGACTAGGAGTGAGTTATATAAATGCCAGTTCATTTCCATTTCATATGTAATGTAATTCTTATTCACACTTCTTACTCAGCAGTGTGAGTGAATACATTTGTTAAAGCTTATAAAAGTCAGGTTGTGAGATTCAACCGCCTGTGAACTCCTCAGTCTGTCTGGGCAGGTTCCTTTTAGTTTCAGCTATTTACTGTTGCGTGAGCCGTGAACAGTCCAGTTTGACCCCTCTATTGTTGTCTTTCTCTGTACAGTGATAGTAATGGCCATTTGATGAACGCTGCAGTTGCGTCGGTGGATTTTTAATATTTATCGTCTACTCAGAAACAACAATGAAAGCGCTGTATTACAGTCCAAAAGGGATAAGACAAGCATCTTCACAGTCAGTTCTTGGTCAGTGTCCCCTTGTCACATTCTAATGTACCTACATTCGCTACCTGAAAATAAAGCTGCCCCTAGGTGGCTATACAAAAGTGATAATTAAACAGCAGAGCCCAACAAAGCAGGAGTGATGCTACAACTCAAAGGCGGTGGGGGAAAAGGAAAAAGTGGAACAAAGAAGAAGGGAGAGGGGAGAGAGACAAGAAATGTTCAGAAACAAAAGTAAGAGAAGGAGATGAAAGAGAGAAACAAAGATACATTCAAAATGGTGATGAGCAGCGTCTGTGTGTGTGTGTGTGTGTGTGTGTGTGTGTGTGTGTGTGTGTGTGTGTGTGTGTGTGTGTGTGTCAAAGTAAGACTGAGAGAATAGAAAGAGACCATGTGATGGATCATCAAAGGATAAGAGAGGATATTGAAGGCAGAGTCTGATCAAACCTGTCGGTGTCTGTTTCTCTAAGAAGAGGAACATATCACTTTGTCTGCCTCTCTCTCTCGTTCCCCCTCTTCCTTCCGTCTGTCCTCTTTGCCTTTGTGTTGTGGTTAGATTTCTGCAGCGGGTGCCTAGTTGTGAGGTAATACTGAGGCAGGGCTGAAACATGAAACAGAACATCAAAGCTTCTGCGTTCTCCTCAGCGTTGACTCCTATAAACTGGATTTCACTCTGCTGAAACCGCCATTAGCAGACAGCAATATAAAAACAGATTTCATTGTGTCAGCATTGTGTCTGTTCGCCCCTGCATAAGTAATCCAATAAATCCAAACTCACTAGCTGTTCATGGTAATTATTGAGTTTTCATAATTGTTAATCATGAATATCTTTAAAGTTAAAATTGTTGCTCAGAGAAAGGAACCCACAGGGAATATGAGCTGCTATCTGTCATGTTTTTAATTGAAAAGCTGTATCACTTATGTTCATGAGTAAAAAAATTGTATTTTTAAGTGGTACCAGGGTATAATTGAGCATTAGTTGTGCAATCCTGTATGTTATGTGTACTTTGTAAACACACAGACACATCCAGTGTGGAGGTGGAGCTGTAGCAGAGCTGTGTTAATCTATGTCTCGTAGGCTTAATTTGGTAAGCTGGCCCGTCCCGCTGGTCTGCAGAGCATAATTTCTAATCAACACTAAACAAAACTGATTGAATTGTTTCTACCTGTCTTTAACGATTTGTGAAGGCTTCGAGATTTAACAACACATGTTATGATTTCAGCGGCACAGGGTGGCAGAGTGGCACAGGGGTGAGGACTATTAGCTTACAGAAGCAAAGTCCTGGGTTGAGTCTGCTGGCTGGCTCCCTCTGCACACTTTGGTATGTTCTCCTGTGCCTGTGTGGATTCTCCAACAGAATATAATATAAGTTGCTTTTAAAAGTAACATTAGCGAACACCGCCGACTGGCCTGCAGGTGATGTCAGCATACATAAGAGAAACTAGCGCTTTAGGTCCCACCTGCGCTTAACTGCACTGCTCATTCTTGCCCTTGTTGCCCTTTTTGTTCCTCACAGAATTTAAAGCTCAGCAGATGTCGTCTGCGTGTGACATGAGGCTGATTTCATCTTTGGATCGTTTCAGGGAAAGTGCAGCATGTGTAACACGGCCGCTTTTCACGGCTCAAACTATGTTAAATGGGTAAAAGATGCACTTAGAGTGTCATACCAAGATTTTATTGGAAAACACTGACAAACAGTGAAACCCAAGCCATTTATTTCATGGGAAGTGCTGTGTGTCTCCGCTGTTGAAGGAAGCTAATTGGATCCATATAAGATGGTCAGAGTAATTACACATCCAGTAATGCTCCACTGGAGCTCTGTCATCAATGCATTGTCAAATTGCTCACAGCGTCAAACAACCTCTTAGCCTCTGATTGAGTTTGCAAAGGACTCAGCCCCTTCTATTATCACCCTATTACCCAATGTTTTTATTTTACACTGGATCTGTCTCTCAATTCTTGACACTATGTGATGATTTTCAATTTCCTCATTTCTTTTTGTGTGTGTGCCCAACTTGTAATGAGCTGAAGCTGTGAATATGTTTTTGTGTGCGCTTGCGTATATGTCTGTGAGTTTATAAAATGTCATGTGGTCGTAACAGTAAAAACATGTTTTGTGAACAAGAATGTTAATCAACATTATTCTTTTAGATCTTTGGCTTTTCCTCATCATACTTTAGCATGAAGGATAAGATCAGGGCTATTTCTTTATGTAATAGCCTCGCGGTCTTGGACACAGTACAGAGTTTTGTGGGGTTATTGTTCGCAGTATTTGTAATTTGTTTCTTGTTGGTGATCTTTGTTTGGTTTCACCGTGTTTGTGTTCTCAGTTTTTCTTAGTTTTAGTTTCACCTTCCTTCCCTGTCTTGTGTCTGTTTGTAATGACGGTGTTTGATTACAGGAGTTTGAATTATCCCTGCCTTCCCTGTGTTTCCCGTCAATTCTCTGTGTAAGATGTTCCTGTGTTAGTTGCTGTTTTATATTGATAGTCTCTTTTCTCATATGTGGAGTTAAACTTCTCTTGTCTCACTATTCCTGATTTGTTTCCAATCTGTTAACCTCGTTCATTGTCTGAGCCTTCCCTTGTCCTTCGTTGTAGAGTCTCATGTAGTGGCGCTCCCCCCAGTGTCTTCCCCGGTATGTCCTTGTGACTTCTGGATTTTGGTTTCCTGTTTTTGGACTATGGCTTACTTTATCATTCATGCAAGCTTACGTCACACCTCCGTCTGCTGCATTCTGCATTTGGGTCCTCCAGCTATCACCACACTCTACTCTGACACTTTACTTAGTATTCTTCACATTTCCACTGTATGTGGCCTGTGAGCTGAATGTTGAATTTTTTTCCCTGATAATGCACATTTAGTTTCAGTATTACATCCTCATATTGTGGCCATTAAATATTTATACGGGGTTTTAAAGGGTCATTGTGTCTGAAATTACAAATTGGCTCGAGGATTAAATTTCACATCATAATCTTGAGTGATACATCTTCCACAAGTATTCGAGTAAACTGCACGTGCCGTTGAACAGCAGAAAGCTTGAAAGATGCAGCAGTGACTCTATAACTGCTAATGAGCTAGGCTTAGAAAACTCTCACTAATAACCTATACATAATTAATTTACATATTGAACGCTATGAAGACCGCATACCTCAGCAGTATTAGTCAAAGTATTGATACTGGATAGAGAGAGCAGGACAGACTTTTTCTTTAACTGAATTTAATTTGCCATTTAAATATGAGGGGCTGAACACATTTTGCTCACAGGTTTATTCCAGTTTTGTTACATAATATTTTCTTGCCACCTCTTCAGGATTTGCTTTTTCCTTCCTGATAACATCTGCAGCGAAGGGAAGCTGGTGAACTCCGGTTTGCTGGCAGGAACTGTGTTTTTCACTGAGCCAGACAGGAGGAAGGAGGAAGGCAGAGCTGTGACGTGCTGCCTCTCTTCTCAAAATGACAGCTGAAAGAATCTGCCCTTCAAGCATGGAGCACTGACCCATGGTTCTGGTGTGAGCTGAAATTGCTTAATGAAATGGGCAGTGAATAGCAGCTGAAACTAATCCAGTAATTCTTTGTGTTCTCGGGCTCTGGCCCCTGCTCTCTCTCGCTCTCTCTGACAGTGGTTTGACAAGGCCTCAGTATCCTGACAGGACAATTAGACAGTAATTTGCATATCTTCCTCACTTCATTTGCCTTGTTCATGCAAGCATAAAATAGGATAATCTGGCTTTTGAACCTTTGTACAATATCAGAATCAGTCAGACTAACTTTATCCTCCATCACCCATGACCCCTACACGCTCCTAACTTCATCCCACTGCTCTTATCGTAACCCACTTGAACCTATATTTTGGGGGACACGTGCACAGAATGGTTTAATTTGTTTGTATCTTGTCTAAATGACACAAGAGTAATTGTGGAATAAATGTTATATTTATGTAAATTAAATTCTTCTCAGTCCAGTTTAAGCTGAATGTGCACTGGAATACCAATTAAAAGTCATTAAAATGAATGATTAATGATTAAAATCCTGTTGATGGTTGGATAAATGCAAGCATCAACAGAGAATCTGTGGCTATAAGAGAACTTTTTTATTAATATTGCAGAGCTTGCGTGCTTTAAAATGTTTATATATGGTGGGAATGGAAGAACATGGGCACTCTGGTTACAGTGTTGTTTTGATCATCACTATTAATTACAAATTAACACATACTCAGCTGCACTTCAGTATCTAGGATAACATATGAATACAGAACTGGTTTGACTCAAGGTGAGAAGAAAAAAATAAATTTTTTAGTCAAGTATGCTGATTTTCAATCATTTCAATCTTTTATCATTTTTAAACAGTAAAGAGTGTCGAGAGCTGGTTGTCCTAAACTGGACATACTGTTCAATAATCAAAATGAAAGATGCATGAATCATGTGCATATGGAGTCTTGTTGTTATCTTTAAACACTTTTTCTCACTGTGTGAACGGGGTCGTTCTTGTACATTTGTAAATGGTGAATCATATTTTAAGGAGTTGAAAAATGTGGATTAAAGCTGATGGATGTCTTGCTGTTGCCACAGTGAAGAACACAAACAGCACAACAGAGCTTCATCCTGTGAGATGTTGACATCTATGTTGGAGGGGAGAGAGAAAGGTGTCATTTAGTCACAGTGAGGGAAGTTTGAAAAATAAGGGTGATAGGTGTTGATTATATGCTAAAAATGGCTAATTTTAGCTTTCTGCTGTGTGTGATGTGGTTACTAGACAATGTCATGGTGTCATAATAAAAAAAGTTTTGTGTATATTAATGATGTTCCTTCCTGTAATAAAATTTAAATGATCGGATGTTTTTCTAATGTGGTGTAGGGCATAAATGCGAAGAATGGGGCATTTTAACACATTGCTACATGGTTGCTAGGCAATGCGATGACAGCATGATCCATAATCTGAGATTGCTGAGAAATTTCAGGTCCCTAAGATGCAAAGTGCTGTGATGAAAGTATTTTACTCCATTCCTGATTTCTCACTTACTTTTTTTTGTTGCTTATTTGCCTCATACACACATTTCAGATCAACAAAAAAAATAGTTACCGAAATTTATTTCAAAATGCAGTTTTTAAATTATGACTTTAAAAGAAAAGCTATCCAGACCTACCTGACCCTGTGTGAAAAAGTAAAGTATGCTAAAGCAGCCCAAAAAGCATAGAAAAACATCCTGTCACAATTTAAAGAAACATCTAAAGATTGATGGTGGTAGTGTGATGGTCTGTGATGGTCTGGGGCTGCTTTGCTGCTTCAGGATATGGACAACTTCCTGTAATTGATGGAACCATAAATTCAGCTCTGAAGGGGAATGTCTGGCAATCACTTTGTGGCCTCAAGCTCAAGCTCACTTTGATTATGCAGCAGAAAGCAAAAAACACCAGTAAGTCCACCTCTGAGGAGTGGCCTAGTCAAAATCTGAACTTGAATCCAATTGAGATGCTTTGTCGTGACCTTAAACAGGCTGTTGGTGTTCAAAACCCTCCAGTGTGGCTGAATTAAAACAAGTGTGCAACAATTATTCCATAGTGATCTGAAAGACATTGATTTAGTGCGTTAATGTGTGATCCACACATTTGCAGAAATAAGTTATATAAAGTTTAAATAGGAGAGCTTGTGTTCCACGAACGAGTCCGCCAGCTGACAATTTTTTTTTTATCATAATCTCAACCGCATTGTAAGGCTAACATAGAACCATTATACCAATCAATCTTTCATAGCTTCTTGAATTTCCAGTGTTTTGTTAAAAAAAAATACAGCCTTAGATTTTTTTTTATGTCTAAATATCTATTTTCCTTTTCATCTGGCAGTGCAGGTTTTATATTTTAAATGTTTTCCTCTACTCTGTGCTAAAAGCATCTGAGCATGCCACCAATTTAAAAGACTCCCCATTTACCACCAGTCAGATTTAAGTTTGGTGCTGTTCAGTAAATTAGACTCCATCCTCACGGTCCAATATACTCCTAATTAAGAGCCTCAAACACACACACATTACCTTAAGGCTGCATGTTTACTTCTGCACATGGGTCTCAAGGGTCAATTATGGCAGTGTAATGATTGTAATTTGCTAATTTTCAGCCCATTATCCCTTTTTATGTCTCGTGCGGTGGGCTGTAATTTAGTGAAGGAGCGATGGCTGCTTTGGCCATCAGTTGATGGATG
Source organism: Apistogramma diplotaenia (assembly GCA_015052665.1). Classification (NCBI taxonomy): domain Eukaryota; kingdom Metazoa; phylum Chordata; class Actinopteri; order Cichliformes; family Cichlidae; genus Apistogramma; species Apistogramma diplotaenia. The sequence continues at coordinate 53,669 of VOQJ01011965.1, read as the reverse complement.
ATAGTCAGCACTAGAAAAGGGGAGCTCTGTCATTAATAGTGCCCAGGAATGAGCTGTCATGTCACCAGCAGGCCCACACACAGGGACAGCACAGAGGACAGGGGGAGAGACTGCCTTTGCTGCATTGGCTTTTATGGCTGTGAAGTTATACTGTATATTGTAGATCATGAATGAATTGAAAGCTGTAAATGTAATCCAAGATTTCATACTCGAACTGAGTAAGTCAGTACAATTTGTGGCTTTCAATCCAAAAATTAGTCATGTCATTCAAATGGCTCTGTTACATTTTTTTTTTACAGAAAAAAAAACATCCTTGCTAATTATTTGCATTCTTTGTGTTTCCCACATATTTTGGGACTCTATCCACAGCCTGGGGCTAAATCAGCTCTGAAGTGGTCCCACAGAATCTGACAGCTGTACAAATAAAATACGATTTTTGTGTGTCTTCACCTGGCACTGTGGCTTCTTTCTGCTGTTAGGACAAAAGGAGGAGTACCTACTTTTTCAAAAAGTGCCAGAACGTTTGAAAGGCAATTTCAAACAAGTGACAGAGTAATGGATGAGGGCAGCGGGGGCCATCAGTCAAGTGCTGAACAAAACTAAGTCAGAGTTCCAGCCTCTGCACTACCTGCAAATAACTCAATTTCCCTCCCGGTCGAAGGAAATTATTTCCAAAACAATGTTTTTCAAAATATAAATTCAAATTATTTTTGATTTTCCTTTATCTTATGTTCATTTAATCATCCTCCTGTCAATGCGATGTTGTGTTCTGTGTGTTTTTGTTTCACGTGTCAGGTTCGGCTTGTTCCACTTGTAGGTGACTCCATGTTCACCAAAATTTGTATCGGCAACGGCATTTTGTTCGCGTTGCGACTAAGCTCTTGTAGGTGGCCCCGTACTTTTGTCCGTATAGTATATTTGCTCAGAATAAATACAGATCAACTGCTCTTTCAAACAATTCTCAGAACAACAATGAAAAAGATAGACACATGAATCACTGATTTGTCTTTGCCTTATGCCATCATTAAATAACGATAGCATACTTCCAGCAAGATTGAGTTTGCCGCAGTCTTTCAGCAAACTAACAGCTTATAAAGTATTTTTAAAAACTGTAACCGAGCACCCCTCGCGTGCTCATACTGTTGAAACCACCTGGAGCTCTGCTGAGCAGCTGCTGAACTAATTTATCATTTCCAGTAAGGTTATTAGTATTCACTCTCAGGTTTTATCTAATGTTACACCCCTGAGGATTTCTTTGTCTCTCCTAATTGTGTGAGAGAGGATAAAGCCAAAATGATAAAGGAGGACGAAGGGGAATAACGAGGCTCCTCCTCCTCCCATGGCACAAATGGATGAGAACAGTCTAATACCAACCCGTTCCTGCCCTTCTAAGACCTTTTGCTGACCTTTTCTTGTCATTTAACTCTATCACAAGTGGGGCTGTCGCTATAAGGTGATGAAACTGTCAACTCACAGGGTTTGAGTGCTATACATGGTGATTTTGGCATAATGGAGTAAATTTCACAAAAAATGTAATTGATGAGACACTGTTAGTCATTCTGAGACAAAATACAGAAGGAAACCATGTGAATGTCATTTATTCAGTTCAATTTCAGTTTTATTTATAAAGCGCCAAATCACAACCAACGGTCGCCTCAAGGCGCTTTATATTGTAAGGTAAAGACCCTACAATAATTACAGCGAAACCCAAAAGTCAAAACAACCCCCTGTGAGCAAGCACTTGGCGACAGTGGAAAGAAAAACTCCATTTCAACAGGAAGAAAGGCAATATGGTAATATGAGATCTTTAAGATAAGATGGGGCCTGCTTATTCAAGACTTTGTATGTGAGGAGAAGAATTTTAAATTCTATTCTACATTTAACATGGAGCCAATGAATAGAAGCCAATGTGGGAGAAATATGCTCTCTCTTTCTAGTCCCTGTCAGCACCCTAGCTGCAGCATTTTATATCAGCTGAAGGCTTTTCAGGGAGCTGTTAGGGCAACCTGATAATAATGAATTACAATAATCCAGCCTAGAAGTAATAAATGTATGAATTAGCTTTTCAGCATCACTCCGAGACAGAATTCTTCTAATTTTAGAAATATTGTTCAAATGCAAAAAAGCAGTCCTACATATTTGTTTAATATATGTATATATATTTAATAGTGTAGGACATATCCTGATCAACAAGATTTCTCACAGTTACTGGAGGCCAAGTTAATTCCATGCAGAGTAAGAATTGGGTTAATACTGCCTATGAGAAGCATATAGAGTGTAAATAAAAGTGGTCCAAGCACAGAACCTTGTGGAACTCCACATCCTGTGGCCTCCCCATTTATTTTGGGGAGAAAGGGAGGCTGGAGATTGGCCTTTAATTAGCTAAGACAGCTGGATCAAGTGATGGCTTTTAAATAATGGTTTAATTACTGCCACCTTAAAAGCCTGTGTACATAGCCAACTAATAAAGACTAATTTATCATATTTAAAACTGAAGCATCAATAAATGGAAGGACTTCTTTGAGCAGTCTAGTAGGAATAGGATCTAATAAACACATTGATGGTTTGGAGGAAGTGACGATTGAAATTAACTCTGAAAGATCAATTGGAGCGAAAGAGTCTAAACAAATACAAGCAGTGCTGAAAGCAGACAAACATGAAGATAAGTCTTTGACATGGTTATGAATAATTTTTCTCTAATGTCTAAAATTTTGCTTGTGAAGAAATCTATGAAGTCATTACTAGTTAAAGTGAAAGAAATACTCGCTCAACAGAGCTCTGACTCTGTCAGCCTGGCTACAGTGCTGAAAAGAAACCTGGGGTTGTTCTTATTTTCTTCAATTAATGGTGAATAATAAGATGTGATAGCTGTACGGAGGGCTTTTTATAGAGCAATAAACTCTTTTTCCAGGCTACATAAGCAAATAATAAGTAAATTAGTAAGACGTCATTTCTTCTCCAGCCTACAAGTTATCTACTTTAAGCTGCGGGTTTGAGAATTAAACCACGGAGTCAGGCACTTCTGAATTGAGGCTTTCCTTTTCAGAGGAGCCACATTATCCAAAGTCGTACACAGTGAGGATGTAAACTATTAATGAGACCTCAATGCAGGCACAGTTTAGGTAGCTACTCTGCATTGTGGTGGCACATTGCACTGAAGAGCATAATAAAGAATGAATGATATACTTAAACTTCTACTGTAATAAAACATATTTTAATGGATTGCACTGCTGTGTAATCCATTAAAGTAAATGTAAATGTTATTAAGAAATTTTCAGACAGGAAGGGCTTTCAGGGAATACTGTTAAGGACAAGATCCAGAGTGTGGTTACAGTGGTGGGTGGGGTCGTTTACCTTCTGAGAGAAGCTAATTGAGTCTAATAATAGATTAAATGCTGTTCTGAGGCTGTCATTTTCAGCATCTACATGGATCCACTATAATAATTTTAGCTGAACTGAGCACAAAATCAGATAAAAAATTTGAGAACTCAGACAGAAAGTCTAAGGAAGGACCAGGTGGATGATAGATGATAACAAATAAAAGAGGTTTTTGAATTTTCCAGTTAGGCTGGACAAGGCTAAGAGTTAGAGTATCAAATGAATGAAAACTTTGTTTGGGTCTTAGATTAATTACTAAGCTGGAGTGGAAGATTGCGGGTAATCCTCTTCCTCGACCTGAGCTTCAAGCAGTCTGACAGATTTATGTGTAATTTGGTGGTGTTAATTAATTTAAACTAACATATTTATATTCATATTCATCCTGCTGTAACCAGGTTTCTGTAAGGCAGAATAAATCAGTATGCTGATCAATTATTAAATCATACACTAACAGGGACTTGGGAGAGAGCGACCTAATGTTTAATAATCCACATTTAACTGTTTTACCCTTTGGTGCAGTAGAGGATGCTATATCATTTTTTCTTTTTGAATTTTTATGCTTAAATATTTTTTTGCTGGTGTTAAGTTTGTTTTTTGGTGGTCTGGGAGCAGGCACCGAGATGGGGTTTTGGGTGGGGTGGCAGGAGGAGAGAAGCTGCAGAGAGGCATGTAAGACTGCAACTCTGCTTCCTGGTCTCAACCCTGGGTAGTTATGCTTTTAAAGTGTTAATAAAATTGGCTCTTTCTAGAAACGAGAGCTGCTCCATCCAAAGTGGGATGAATGCCGTCTCTCCTAACAAGACCAGGTTTTCCCCAGAAACTTTCCCAATTATCTATAAACCCCACCTCCTTTTGGGACACCACTCAGACAGACAGCTATTCAAGGAGAAGATGCAGCTAAGCATATCGCTCCTGGTCCAGTTGGGGAGGGGACTACGCTTCCTCCTCACCGTCACCCAGCCGGCCTGTTTTCCCTGCTGCTCAGGATCTGCTGGGTGGAGCTAATGGCGGCTAAGCTACTAGCACTGCACTTACATTGCCTTTATGAAAATAGACTAGACTTCAGTATATTTTCTCACACATACACAAATACAAAATGGCGGTGTTTCATATGTAATTGAGAATTTTGCATGCTAATCATTTACATCATGAACAAAATGTTTTATGTCCAACAGTTACAGAAAACAAAGTAAACAGTCTTCACCAACTAGAACTTTGACTTTTTTAACACAGCACAGATCAAACTGTGTTCTGCAAGCAGGATGTTGTTTATGTAATTTGTGTGTGTGTGTGTGTGTGTGTGTGTGTGTGTGCATTGTTTTCCTTTAAAACAAAACTGTGTTTCTGTCAAGCTAATTAAATGCTGGTAGCGTATTCATAAGTGAGAAAACAGATATGACAGTTATGAAAAACTGAAATCTATTGTTACTGCTGTTCCACTGTGATTCATGGCTGTATAAATGAATGGAGCTATTCTCTCCAAAAACAAAAAGACACTTTTACATTTACTTCAGCTGAGGAACTGCCAAATGATCAAACATGACAGCGGCGCATGCATGAGCTATTGCCTGCTGTCTTTTACGACTAACATAAGCAGCATACGGAGATCAATGAGAGTTGACAGATTAGGTTATCTTAACCTCTGCAGCATATCAAAACTACACTGCTCATTACCATCTCTTGAGATGTTTTCTCTGAATTTACCTTCCTGATGAATGCTACATGCAGTCTCACTCTATAGGCGAACCCCCACCACCACCCCCTCGCTGGCCCGCCTGACTGATGGTTCAGTGATGTCACTTTAATAACTGCGCATTAGCATGCAACAGGTCTCCTGGGGATCTCAATTGCCACTTGTCAGATTTCATTGATGTTATGTTTGCTTTAACTCGTTCTATAGTTAAACATGTATAACATAATGTGAAAATGATTATGTATCTGTTCACAACATGGAGGAGGGGGACAGAATCTCTGAGGAGAGTAAATAGAGAAACCAAGTGATACAAAGTAAATGGATAAATCTATCTGATTTCTTTTCCATGATGCGGTCTGTTCTCATTTCAAAAGCAGAGGAGCAAAACCTTCTGTTTGTATAATAACTGTGTGAAGATTCAGCAGCTCTACAGGCATTTGGACTCATAAACAAAGTAATTCATGAAATGTCAAAGCCCTCCAAAAACTATGTTTTATATGTCAACAAAAAATAAAATGTATGTCAAGTTTAACAGTTTCTAATGGTGTTCACATCTGCAGTTGAGACATTAATATGCATTTCTTAGTTGATTTAATTGTTTTGGCGGTCAGTCACAACCCAAATTCCTAATTTGGTGTCTCTCAGCATTCTCAGAACAAAGGTGTATACCATCTGGTAGTCTGACAGGTCAAACATCTAGTAAGTGAAATATGTCTGTGAAGGTTCTCAGTCATACAGGTCACAATAGTTTCTGGAACTTGTAAAAAAAAAAGCTGACTGGACATATTTAAGGCTGAGGGACTTCCCAGTGTAGCCAATCTTTACACCAGCCACTTCATTATTTATACCTTACTAATACTGGGTTATACCCCCTTTAGCTGCCTTAAATCCTCACAGCATAGATTCAACAAGGTGCTGGAAACGTTCCTCAGGAATTTTGGTCCATATTGACATGATAGCATCACACATTCGAACACAATCCATGAAGTGAGACTCCTGTTCCACCACATCCCAAAGGTGCTCTGCTGAATTAAGATCTGGTGGCTGTGGACACTATTTAGGTAGAGTGAACTCATTATCCCATTCAAGAAACCAGTTTGAGATGATTTGAGCTTTGTGACAATAGCATGCTCATCAGAGGATGCGTGCACTGTGATCATTAAAGGATAGACAGCAACAATACTCAAGCAGGGGTATTTTAAAATGCTCAGTTGGTACTGAGGGGCCCAGTATGTGCTAAGAAAATATCCCCCACACCATTACACCGTCACATCCTGAATCATTCATACAAGGTAGAAAGGATCTGTGCTTTCATGCTGTTTACACCAAATTCTGACTCTAATTTCTAAATGTCACAGAGACTCATCAGACTAGCATACCTTGGTTGTAACACATTTTTATTTGAGTTACTGTTGTCTTCCTAGTAGTTCAAGGTAGTCTGGTAATTCTCCACTGACCTCAGGCAGCAAGATCAGCATTTTCTGAAAAACTCAGACAATCTTGTCTGGCACCAACAACCGTACTGAGTTCAGAGTCGCTTAAATCATCTTTCTTCCACATTCTGATGCTCAGTTTAAACTTCAGCAGGTATTCTTGACCATGCCTACATCCCTAAATCCAAGCAGCTAATCACATTGCTGCCATGTAATTGGCTGAGTAGATACAGTATTTGTGAACAGGCAGGTGAACAGGTGTACCTAATGAAGTGGCTTTGCCACTTCATTTAGTTCGCAAACATATTTTAGAGTCATTGGCTCTCATGTGTACTATTATGTGTGTAAAAATGTTCTCAGGCTGAACAAAAAAATGGACTCACATGCAAAATCACCATCAGATTTATGACACATGCTAACTGGCCAATTTTGTTCTTACTGCTACGCATATGTTAGTAATTCAGGCTCATTCAAAATCAGCAGGCTTGTGCTCGTTACCTGCAATCGGCATACAGCCACACCCCCATCTCTCTAAATAAGGAAGCATATAGCTGTAGCTGATGCTGTTGTAAGAGGCTCCAAAAAAGAAGAAGAAAGTCAGATTAGAGAAACTTAAAAAAGATCGTCCCTTGTTTGAGGAGAAAGCCAGAAAAGGGGCACCTTTCCAAATTGTTTCCACAAGAATGTTGATTGTTAAAAAATAAATAAATGTGATGTGAGGCTGAAATAACAGGGGGGCTGTGGCTCACGTAAAAAAAAGAATGTGACATGGAAAAAGACAAGAAAAAGAAGGAGGAAAAGGAGCATGTCATCTGTCAGCCTGAGATGAGACTCACTGCAATGAAAAAACAAATAAAAAACTCTCCAGATTCTCCAGCATCCATGGGATAGCCAAGAAATCAGACTACAAGTCAGCAATGAATGACAGAAGTCATTTTTCTAAGATAATTTAAAGGTACAGCAAGTTTTAAGGTTGTTTAATAGAAAAGAAGATCATGCTCATAAATATACATACAGTAGATTAGTGCCTAATTGTGTCTTACAACAAACTTTGATTTAATCATTTAAATATACATACTGTAGGGGCGGGCTCCAGTTTGTGGAACCAGAGACGGACATCACAGCAATGTTCTGACATCTGGAGATTTTTCACACGTTTAGGATAGAGAGAAGATGAGATAAGGAATACTAGAATGTGTTTAAATTAAAAGGTTAAAGCCTCCACCTTTCCATTTATTCCACTAAGGAAGACTGAGGTCAGGCAATGGTGCGTCATGCTGTGGCATCCATACATTTTTTCCCGTTATCTTGTTCAGTGTTAGGGGCTGGAGCCCACTCCAACTGTCATAGTGAAATGCAGGAAACACCCTGCACAAATCACCAGTCTATCGCAGTAGTCTGGTGTCCGCTGAACCTATGTGCACTGTGGATAGAGTATCTGCCAAGTTTAATCTAAACCACAGTGTGGGCTGCCTGGGGTTTTACATTGAGTCATTATCATTTTAGTGATGGATGTGGTTCATGTTTTAGAGTTTCTGGAGCTCATCAACAGTACAGTTTTTAAACTGGCTTTGACAGTTATTCACTTGTCTTAGAATTAAGAGACGAGATGGCAGAAGGGCCATAGAAGAGTTAATTATTAGCTGTAGCTTTAGGCAGACAAGCATAAATTAGTGTAAGCACTGTATCTGTGTGGATCTGTGCCTTGTGCACCTCGAATTAAGAGATGCCTCTACATGTATTTTGAAATATATGGACAGACATGCCATTCATTTATGGTGTGGCAAAACTGGAGAAACAATAAAAAGGTAAAAGATTACCTTTTACTTTTATTTTTATTCATTTTTTAACTATATAATTTATCACAGTGGTTCTTTGAAAAGGACACAACTTGAATGTTGCCAAGATAAACAATGATTTGTGATGAAGTGCCAGCTTTTAATGAAAGGCTTTGCCCATGTGTGGCACTGGGCACTGCATAGAAGTGAAGCACAAGTCCATCACTTTCATATCTTGTTTTTGAGGTTTTGTATATGAGATATATAAACAAATTTCAGGTTCTGAGCACTGAGAATCCGCTGACTGAACACGCTACAGCATTTCAATCACTGAAGTCACTGCCATTCACTTTGGTGACATCACATACAATATTCTTCCCTTTACACTGCTGCCATCATAAAAGTTAACAGTTTAATATACAGCGGGGAAAATAATTATTTGATCCCCTCCTAAAATTCGAAGTTTGCTTACTTACAAAGAAATGAAGAGGCTTTATTTTTTATGGGAGTTTCAGAGACAGAATATCAACCAAAACTCGCCATATTGGAAGACCCATCCTCAACCCATTTTCAGTGCTCTTCGTGGGAAGGAGCTTCTCGTCCAAGGTTTTACAGTACACGGCCCCGTCCATCGGCCCCTCAGAGCGGTGAAGTCGTCCTGTACCTTTAGCAGCGTAGTGTATTCCCTGTAGTGTTCTTGGCGACTGTGGCTCCAGCTGCCTTCAGATCATTAACAAGCTCCAAGTTTTCATTAACAAGCTCCTCCCATGTAGTTTTGGGTTGCTCCACCACCTTTCTCATGATCATCCTCACCCCATGAGGTGAGATCAATTGATTTATTGATTGTAATTTGTGTGCCACATGGACACGCAGCCAATCTGTGGGAGCCAGAATGTTTGTAGGGGATGAAATACTTATTTCACTCTGTGACGTGCAAATCAATAAAGCTATATAACTTTTATGTCATGTGTTTATTATTTATTTTTGGTTGTTATTCTGTCTCTCTCCATTAAAACAAAACTACCATAAATATTAGAGACTGTTCATTTCTTTGTGAGCGAGCAAACGTACAAATTCACCACGGGATCAAATAATCATTTACCCCACTGTGGAGTTGATACCAAAAAGTCCTATTTTGATCTCTGACCACATGACCAGGTGAGGTCTCGCTTGTAGCCCCAGGATGAGGAATATTGACAGTCATGTTGTGTTTCTTCTATTTTCTAATAATTGCACCAACAGTTGTTGCCTCACCAAGCTGCTTATATTATCCTGTAGTCCATCCCAGCCTTGTGCAGGTCTTTGCCCCTGGTGCCCTTAGACAGCTCTTTGGTCTTGGCCATGGTAGAGAGGTTGGACTGTGATTGATTGATTGAGTCTATGGACAGGTGTTTTTTATTCAGGTAACGGGTTCAAACAGGTGCAATTAATACAGGTAATGAGTGCAGAGTAGGAGGACTTCTACAGGAAAACTAACAGGTCCTGAATTCTTATTGGTTGGTAGGTGATCAAATAATTATTTCATGCAATCAAATGCAAATTAATTATTTATAAATAATACAATGGGATGTTTTTTTAGATTCTATCTCTCACAGTTGAAGTGTACCTATGATGAAAAGATCTCTCCCTTCTTTGCAGGTGGGGAAGCTTGTAAAATTGGCAGTGTATCAAATACTTATTTTCCCTACTGTATGTTAGTTTGTCCCACTGATTTTAAACTCATGAAAAGGCTGTAATTCTTAAACATTTCACACTTTTATAAAACCCTTTGACATATACCTGAAAGTCTTCACTTCAAGCACACATTAGCTGTTTGATTTACAACCCACTTTGGTGGTGTACAGAAGTAAAACTAAAAGAATTGTGTCTTTGTCCCAAATATTATGGAGGGTACTAAATATTATTAAGTAATTATGTTACTATCAGCATGAGTTAAGAATTTTGTTATAAAAAATATACATTTTTACTCTAAGCAAGTATCCAGGGTCCTAAATACAGAGTAGTTCAAGTATTTGTAACAAACCAAAGCACCTAAAGTTGTTTGGAAATTCTGCTCTTTATGAAGATTTTTAATTGCATATTAACTGTTCAGTACCAGTCAAAGTGTGGACACGGTGGTACTTGACTGGTACTGTACATGCAATATGGGAGCTACACTGACATGGACCCTGACCACTGAGTGATAAGTGCCCTCTGAATATTCAATTCAAATATACTGTAGTTGAACAAAATCAACTGTTTACATACTGGATGGCGCATGTAATTAAACTCACTTTTTCTATTTATGTTTAATTGTGATGTGTTTATTGTCCACATATAAAATGTGATTTAACAGTGAGCAGTAGTCTCTATGCAGTGAAGCATGTACATGATTGTGAGCGCGTCTGAGTCAGTGTGTCTAAGCTACTGAGCCATGTCTTTCTCTTCTCAGTGCGCCTCTGAGCTGACAGGGGTCATAGTCAGAGCCACAGTGACATTTACAGCTCAGAGGCTCATGGAAACTCCCTGCTGTACCTGGAAGTCTGTAATTATCTCAGAACTAGCCAGCCTGCAGCCCAACAGAAGGATGTCAAAAATGCACAAAGAAACAGACGCACAATGATTTGAATGTCACTCAGAAGAGGTGTGATTTGGTTGAAAAGATAATGAACATGATGTTCAGCATGAAAAAGGTTAATAGGAGAGCAGATAGGCTTTTGGGGAATTGGCTTTTTTAATGAGAGTTTTTCCTGTCTCCTGCAGATTTATATTTCACAATTATAAAAAACAGAAAAAGAGATTATTTTTATCTTCAACTCATTGTATTTTACTTCCAATGTATGGGGAAGAAAGCGCCTGATCTTAGATACGCCAGAAACAAGGACCTACTGATGTTTGTCAGTTGTTTCCATCTGCTAATTTGTGTGTTCAGCCTGAAGCCGACTCGCTGTCTGTGCTGTTACAGTAGGTGACATTTGAAATGTCTCAAATATTGTCACAGGTATATTCAATTCTATTTTATTTATGTAGTGACGATTCACAACAAACGGTTGCCTCAAAGTGCTTTATCCTGTAAGCTAAAGACCCCAAAATAATACAAATAAAAAACCAACAATAACAATCAGATATGAACAAACACTTGGCGTGACAGGAAGAAACCTCCATCAGAACCAGACTCAAGGAGCAGTCATCTGCCACAACCGGTTGGGCATGAGGGGACAAAAGACACACTCTGGAAGAGAACCAGATGACTCATAATAACTGATTAAATGCGAAGTGGTGTATCCTCGTCAGGTTGAGTTGTAGCAGGTTTTATGATGTCTACATGCACTCCTGTGACAAATGAAGTACTATAGTGCTTCCATAGGAATTAAGGGATTATCTAGCAGCCAGGTGCTGCTAATCAGATGCACTTGGTTAACTGGTCATCAGCAAGTGTGATCACCTCTGCAAAAGAATTCTCACAGTTTGATACACAATCTTCCCAGGACTAGATGTCCAAGCGACTTCACCCTAAGGTCAGGCCATGCAATGCTCAGAGAAACTGCAAAACACCCAAGAGCTACATCTGATGCTTTTGAAAACACCAAACACACCATATCAGCACAAACACTTCATACCAGCTGTCAAGCAGGCTGGTGGAGGGATGATGATTGATTTGCAGCCTCAGGACCGGGTGCCTAGCAGTCATTGAGTTGGCCATTAACTCTTTAGAATACCAAAGTCTTTTAAAGTCATATTTGAGGCCACTGGCTGACAAAGGATTAATTATCACACAGAGTACAGCAGTAAATCTAAAACTGGCTTTTAAAAAGGAAAGCCAGTTGCTGCAATGGTCCACTCAGTGCCCAGACCTCAACCTGATTAAAATGATGTGGCGTGACTTTAAGAGAGCTTAATTTGTTTACCTTAATTTTGACTGACATTAAAAAAGTCTTATTTTGTTTAGTCTGTATTTCTTTGAGCAACAGCTTAGATTTAATTGATTAAAATCTTGCAGAAAAATCATCTCCTCCAGTTCATTTTTAAAGAGTCTACTGAGTCTACTGAGGCTGATCTTAAAAAAATACACCTTGTATTTTTTTTCCTGTAAACCCAATGATCCCGGTCAGCAGTATTTTTAAATACACTGCTGCATGTACAGTCAATGAAAGCGTGCATATACAGCACATGCGTGGATTCTGAAACTATAAAGTTCCCCTCGTTCAGGAAGTTATTTAATTGTCAACTGGTGACCTACAGTATATTAAATAGCAGCTGACTGTGGAACAGAGGAGGAGGTGATAAAGGCGAATGAGAGTGCAGACACACGAGTGTGTGCAGTGAGTCAGGGGTGAAGGAGGGCAAGGTTGAGTGGTGCATCTGAGTGCTGATGTTAAGAGCTAAATAATTGCTTACGACTGTGAAATCTACTGCAGCAGAGGGGAGATGAAGCATGGGAAGGAGATGATGGTGAGGAGGAGGAGTAGAAGCACGATGAGATACTCAAGAGGTTGTTAGTGTTAATTATACCTGCTTAAGTTATCTCACACACTGGTATTTCTCTATATACTTCCTCTCCCGCCACGTCCCCTACAGGATCTCCGCCCCCTCTCCCTCACTTTTTAATCAGTTTCTTTGACCTCTTCTATTCTTATGCCAATGATATCATTCAGCTTTTTCTATCTGTGCATGTTTACCGAAAAAAGTTTGCAGTCAAACACATTTAGAAGAACCTGGCTGAAGCACTTAACACTCAAACCATCATCGGTCTTTCACAGGTCTCCAGGTGGTTGCAACTTAAACTCTTGTACCTGTGCCTGACTTCAGCGGTTAATGGTTTTAAGCACTTAAGCCAAAATGCTCTCCTCTTCAGCATTAAAGTCACAACTACATCTTCACTGACAACAACAGTTCATCTGGTGAATTCCAATCCCACGACTTCAGAGGCTCCAATAAACACTAATTGCATCACAGACCTCTAAAGCCCCGAGCAAAATGAATGTGTATTGTCTGTGATAATGAATTTTCCCCATTCCTATATTGTGTTGTCTAAGGCATCAGCAGTCCTGGGTGAATAGATAACCTAAATGTGTGTGTGTGTCTGTGCATTTGGGTGTGTGCGTTCCATCTGTGTGAGCTTTTACTTTGTCACCCTGAGGTCAAGTGGATGGTGCGACAATCTCCCAAATGCAATTAGGAAGTGGACCGGCTATCTAAAGGAGACTCTGATGAATTACTCCTGCATGTCTTTCTTTAACTGACTTGAAGTTAAAGCGGCTGCGCCGGACGACAAATGGATTCAGCCATACGCAGAGACGAACTGCACATTGTGTGAATATTGGGCTTTTTTTTATTGCATTTCAGCTTGCCAAACAAGCTCTAAAGAATTTGTAACATTTGGATTGTTATCTCCTTAAAGTGAGACGATTTACTGAAGAATTTTCTGGAGGAGAGTGAGAGGAGAAAATCGATTCTGGTGCTTCTGCATTAGAAGACATTTCAGAAGTAATTTTAGCTCAGTTTTAAAGAGGTAAGAACTCTTCCTGATTCATTTTTGCAGCTGACCCTTTTGGCAGTATGTGTAAAGAGATGCTTTCATTCAATATACCAGGCAACCTTTTGAATCAAATACTCAGCTTACTTAGCAAGCCTCGGTTATTTTCTAACCAGTGAACTTTTCTTCTTGCAGTGTGCTCCTTTGGTGGGAAATAGTGGAATGACTGACTGTAGGCGTAAAAAGCTATATGAAATGCAGCCACACAACTCTCATGAGTCACCACTAACGTTTGACGTCTCCTCCAGTTCACTGCCAGCTGCTTGGTGTTCTTACTGTGTCTTCACCAAAAACCTGAGAGACAGAGAAAATCCCCTTAAAGCCAACAGGGAAAAAACTTATTGTAAGGCCATGAACCTTCATCCTCCTCCTTCTCTCTTTTGCATTTCACTCTTCCAGTGTGTGTGTGTGTGTGTGTGTGTGTCTCCTCTGGTGTTTATTGGACTGCATTAGACTGCATACCGGTGACTGAGTATAGATGGAGCATCAGGAGTTAAATAATGTCCATAAACGCACAGCTGGTCAGTCTGACGCTCGCAAAAAGATTAAAAACTGATCCATTCAGGCTGGAACAAGATTTTCCAGTCTGAGTTAACTTTGTGCTTTGTACTAAGAAGTTATCTGGGACAGCTTGAACAATTCATGGCTTATAGTGACAGAAGACAGAACACATACCATTGTTTGCTCAGTCACTACACAATCCTCCATGTGTGATTCAGAGCAAGATGCTTCTTTGTGGACTGACTTACAACGAAATGTCTACAACGAAATTCACTGCAGGCTGCAAACTCAGAAATCTCTTATTTAACAGAACAAACATAAACCCTCTTTTCTCAGTGGAATTTTATTATTTGTAAACTGCTGTTGGCTGCCCGATCAAGCTCTACCCGACTTTTTTTTATCTTTTTGCAATGGGGGAAGAAGCACATGGTTAAGCAAGAGCCGAGTCTCATTAAAATATGTGACACTGTAATAAGGGATTGAAAATTATTTCAGATTTTTTTTCAGTGTGTGTTTCTTTGGAGCACACTGTGCATATTGAGCAGTGCGTTTGTACTTAATTCATAGAAAATTCACAGAAGATTGTGTGCACGAGGACTCGTCAGACGTGTGTGTTTGAGTGTTAGAGTTTATCTGTGGGTCAATAGTAGGATGAAGTGTAATCCATCCATTAATTAAACTAGAGGGGCAAGGGTGACCGTGAGATCAGTGCTGAAGGCAAGAGAGTGAAGGAATCAAGGCTTAAACCGCCTGATACTCTGCTTAGAAACCCTCTTTAATCAGCGTCTCACAGCTCCTTCCTACCACACACACACACACACACAGTCACTGTAAAGCTTTTGTGTCTCCGGCTCTGCACAGAGACAGACAAATGGGCACAGACACACCAGATGGAGTCACAACAGTATTTGATTAAGAAAAGGAATTAACATGATTGAATTTTCTGTTTCTCTGTTGAGGCTTGACTGAGAAAGTGGGTTCCTATAATGCTTTCAGTACTCTAGAAGTCACTACTTGAATTTTTCATAATCCTGATGCATTAAGTTATAAACATAAAGAGAGGGGATTTTTTTTTTTGAAGAAGTGCAACACTGACAATTATTTGCCAGACCTTTCATGGTGTCAGGGCGTGAATTGCCCATTCGCTTCCAGATCAAAGAGAAGACAAATTTAAATCACATTTCCTGGATGTTTTGTGTTAGATGTATTAAGCATTAAAAGTTTTAAAAAGCTTTTTCCTCTCTGTTGCGGATTGTTATTTTCACAGTCCCATTTTAATTGAACAAATCCATTATGAGCCACAGACTCATAGCACATAAATATGGAAAAACCGGATCATGTTTTTAAAGCATTTAACAGCTGATGTTCTCGTTCCATTAACACCCGCGTAGGTCCTCAATCATCCGGGTCATGGTGGGCTCAAGTGCTTGAAAAGAAGGTAAAAGAAGGTTTGCGAAGACATTTTCCATCTCATCAGGAGGAGCTTCAACTCTGAAATAACTGATTGAGAAACTCAAATATTTAACCTCAAGGTATTTAAGCCCCCTGCTAGGGGATAACCCCACTGGGGGTTAAGGTTCAACTGCCTCATTTTCAAGCACTCAAGAATTCTTGGCTCATTAATTGCATCTCTAGTCCCTTTCAGTCTTTAATCGAGGAGATTTCCAACAATGTTTCTTAGATGGTGATGAGATGGTGGAACTGACAAAAAGACTGGAGGCGGAGCTGAAGGTGGCAGAGCTGAAGATGTTAACATTTTCATCAGGGTGATGAGGAGGGATTCGAAAATGAGTTCATCAGAGGGACAGGTCAAGTTGAGCAGTATGAAGACAAAGGTGGAGAGGCAAGGCTAAGATGGTGTGGACATGCAGAGGAAAATGCACAAATTAAACTTACAAACCTTTCCAAACTCAGTGCATAGAGTGGAGTTCAAAAAGATTTAAAATACATTCTGAAAATGGGTTCAAAGAACTGTCAAGTCAGCTTTATGGTGGATGATCGAGATGACACAGCAGTGACAATCTGGGGAGAGAACCAGCCGATTTAGCCATTTGGACTTAAGATGAACGTCTTTGTTTAATAAACTGTATTTGGTGCCGATAAAATGAAGATTGAAAACAAAGTGTAAGCAGTCCCAAACAGAAATAAGAGTTAAAAGAAATGAAATGCTCTGTCAAGTCTTGCATTTTGCAGCGCGAATAGACAAATTTGTTTTGCCTCCTTGTGACAACGTGTTAGCTTGCGGGGGAATCATTTTCTCATTAATTGTATCCTTACTGTCGCTTTCCATTATATTGGCAATTTAACATTCCATGAAATACATGTTCCTCGACAGCTTGACATTTTGTGTCGATGCAGTTTATGCCGCTCAAGCGTGCTGTGGAGTACCATCTATTTTAGATGATTGTTATTATCGAGCCATTTTTTGCTGACTCTTCCATTTTCCTCTCTTCCATGGCAACAGGCCAACTCCCCGAAGCAAAAATCTATGTATTTGGATATTTTCTCTGAAAACCCGAACTTTTCCCTCATGGTGTGCACGCCAAAAAGATTAGGCTTCATTTCATCTATGCTCCACAGCAGGTTGAAATTATGGCGTTCCCTCTGTTGAGGCTGATGAGGAGTAAAGTGTCAGGAAAGAAAGTGTGTGCACATTATGCGTGCACAGATGGGTGTCTCTGTGTGTGTGCAAAGTACTTGCTGACAAAGTAGGAATCTTATTGAAATATCTGTTATTACCGTTCAGATATACATTGACACATCATATTCCTCCTCATCCCTTCCTCTCACTCCCTCTTTCCTTCTTTGCTTCATTATATGGCTCTGTTGGGTTTTCTTGTTAGTGTGTAATCCAAAAAAAAATGCATTTGACAAAACAGATGGAGTGAAAAATGAATTTCTATACAACCCCCCAAACTGTTAACTTGGTACCTTTTCCTTCTCCCACCACTAAATCAGGTTTTATGCAGCACTGTATTATAATCACTCTATTTGGTTACATTTGACACTAGAGGTCTACCTGTGCATGTGCAGGCATGATTATTTCCATCCATCCATTTTCTTCTGCTTTATCCCCTTTTAGGGTTGCGGGGGCGTGGGGCAGGATGCACCCCAGACAGGTCGCCAGCCTGCAGCACAGCTAACACAGAGAGACAGACAACCATTCACACTCACTTTCACACCTGTGGGCAATTTAGAATCACCAGTTAACCCAACCCCAGCTTATTTCCCTTCTTCAGTATTATTTTTCCACTTACTGTAGATATTGAGAACTTTGTCATTTCTACAAAAATACCAAAGGGAGAAAATTTGAGGGCCCGCCATCTTGAAAATTCATAAGGGATCAAATTTTGAAGAGCGCTGTGTTTGGCTGCACCGCAAAGAAGATTTGCAAAGTTGAATCAGGTTAAAAGGCTCTGTGTGTGCATGAGAGTGGGGAGGAACTAAAGTGGAGAGAAGCCAGTGATGACAGGGAGCTTTGTCTTTTGTGTTTGTTAGTGGGGTTTCCTCTGTGTCCCACTACGTTCTGAGATATCAGCCAGCACAGGGTCAGAGCACACCAGCTTTTCATTGCCTCTACAAAAAAGATTTCCCAAATCCCTGAAATGAACACTTGTGCTGGGGATGAATGCCGCAGACGATTCTAGAGCCACAAACACACAACACGATACACTGAGCGAGCGTGGTGTAAACACTTTGTAGACGGGACAAATTCAGGCTTTTGTTGAGCTGGCACAGCTCGCCACAAATGAGAAATTATTTTTCTCTTAACTGCACCCCGGGAGCTCCACACTGTGTTTTTGTGAGCAGCCCACGCTGACAAAGATTTCTGTGTCCAGAAATGGAACATGGGCTGAAATTTGAAGTGATAGCCACTCTGCAAAGAAAAATGCCAGCAGTGTCTATTGTTAGTTTTTGCTTCATTACCCACAGTTTGATTCATCTTTAACTATCTGAGCTGTTGGGTGGCTACTGCTGTGTTTGAGGAAATGACCGGGAGAAAAAAAGGCAGAAACAAACAAAGCAAAATAATAAGATTTTACCAGCAGTGTCATGAGAGAACATTAAGTGTATGAGGAAATCATTTTTTATTTTGTTCATTCACATAATGTGGATTTAAATAACTTGTAGGCCTGATAGTTGTGTCTTTAAAACTCACATTTTTCAAAATGAATAATTTGCATTAGTCTGACTGATGCTCTCCTAATCAAAACTGTCTAAAAATTATATTTCTGAAGTCATTCTTTATAAATTTCATTTACCTTTTATGTCTGCCATTCTTTGCGCCAATTTTCTCTTTCTTAGCATGACTTTGTACTTCATTTAAAAAAATGAAAGCAAGAAAAGGTCTTGATGACATATTCTCGCAGTTTCTTGCTGTGTAATTGATTTCAGTGTGATTGTTTCCTGCTCCTTTCAGGGGAGATTTGTGCCTTTAAGATCAATGGTGAAGACGCTCCATTTGAGGCTGTGGTGTTGAATCGCACATCAGGAGAAGGAGTGCTGAGAGCCAGGAGTCCTGTGGACTGTGAGAGCCAGAAAGAGTACACCTTTATTATCCAGGCCTACGACTGTGGGGCCGGGCCGACTGGGGCCAACTGGAAGAAGTCCCACAAGTAAGTCTAATGGTGACTATTCACTGCGTTCACTTTAGGTCCAGAAACATCCTCCGCAAAGGATTCATTTGCTCATTGTCTTCTTCTTTAATCAATAAAACATCATTACATCAAAGATTTTGTGAGTTCACCAAACATTTCAGACACTGATTGCTCCTTTATGCCGTCTGAAAACTCTGTTATGAAAATGTCGTATTTAAACTGTCACATATGGCGTTGCCTGATATTATTTGTCACAGCATGTATTATTAATACTACAGCTGATTTATGGGGGGGTGGACAAAACAACGACGTAAAAATAATAGATGTTAGCTTCAAAATATACATGTCAGAGTTACAAAGGCAGCTGCTCAAGTGAGTCACATTAACTTGTGAAAAAACAGTCTTAAAACAATGACAGCACTTGAAAAACTGAGAAAAATATCATGAGGAGCAGTGGTCTTAAATTGGCAGGTTATTTGGGTGTCATGCACAAAGTTGTTATCTTAAAAGCATACTGTGCAAAAGTTTTGATTTGTGCCTCATTTTACTTTATATGAAATGGGAAATAGGTACAGCAGTTTATTGGAAGATGTGCAGACATCAACAAATACAGTACATGAGGCGAAAACAGAGTTTGTACAATTCTAACAGGCTTGAAAGTGAATATTTGGTGTGACCACCGTTATTCTTCAGCACAGCCTCAACTCGCTGAGGCAGTTTTTTTGTTGTTTCTTTCAGTAGCCTTCAGGAATGGTTCTTCAGGCTACTTCAAGGACATTCAAAGCTTTTCTTTGGATGTTGGCTGCATTTTGTTTAATTCTCTGCCAAGATGATCGCACTGCTTCAATAATGTTGAGGTCATGTTACGTGTAGACACAACACTGGTTTATCTTTTGAGTTAGGTGCTGTTTTTAATGCTTGAGTGGTTCACAGATCAGTGTTAAGTGGCTTAAAACTTTTTCAGAAAATGGTCAGGTACAACGAGTGGACTAAAAATGAGCCAATGTCCAAAGAAAAACTTGGACCCGGAGAACTGTTGCTCAAGACTACTACAAAAAGTCTGGCTCCTTGGAAATAAATATAAAAATGAGGGATTACTCATTGCATTTGCACAGTACTGTATTCATGCTACATCTGTGGCTTTAGTGGCACTCATTTGAATCATTATTTTATTGTACAGGTGGTTCTGCAGGAGGTTTCTTCCTGTTAAAAGGGAGTTCTTCTTTCCCACTGTCGCCAAGTGCTTGCTCATAGGGGGTTGTTTTGACTGTTGGGGTTTTCGCTGTAATTATTGTAGGGTCAATAAAAAGCACCTTGAGGCGACTATTTGTTGTGATTTGGCGCTGTATAAATAAAATTGAATTGAAAAGGCTCCTGTAGGTTTTTAACTATTTCTTTGTAACTTACACTGGAAGGTAAGAATAGCTATGATAAGACTGAGTCTGTCTTTTCCTAGTTTCTGTCTTCTTTTATTTTCTCTCATGCCGTCATACTCTAGCAGCAACAGCTGAGACTTGCAGATGTGTCTGCGGATGTATCCTCCCAATAGCTCGTCAATATAATGTCTGTCTGTAAACTGTGTAGAATGTGAATTAGATTGACAGATAGGCAGACTGGCACGGACAGCAGCAAATCAAACCCTCTGGTTTATCGGTCCAGGCACCAAGCTGCTAAAATAAGATGCTGCTTATGGGAGAAGAGTGAGAAATGTATCAGCTCAGGCATCTGTGATTTCTTTAAGTTTAGTGCAAGATGAATGACACAGTGTACCCTGTGTGTGTCTGTGTGTCACATTATCATGGCATGACATTCTAAATAGGCCTCATTAAGCTAATGTCATTAATTAGCCAGATGTGCTTGTTCAGATACACTGGGAGTTTCTGTCAGCAAAGGTCACCGGTGAAGAAAACTTCATGATGCATTTACATTATTGCTTCATTTATATACGTAAGTGCACAAATGTTATCAGAGAGCTAAGTTAATGTCTCCCAGCAGATGAGATTGTGCATTCAGATTTGAATGTAAGGAGAGTAAAAACAGATGTGAGAGAAAACTCTAAAGCTTGAACAACAACCCAGCTTTGCAAAATCTGCAGTGGATGAACCTGCACTTCTTCCCTGTCCTCACCCTCCCTTTTTACCCTTTTCAGTCATTTCCACTCTACATTAATGACATCTTTTTTCTAGTTTGATCCCTCACACCATGTTCTTTCTTCTACTCCTTCCTCCATCCAGGGCTGTGGTTCACATCCAGGTGGATGATGTCAACGAGTTCTCCCCGATCTTTCGGGAATCTCTGTACAAGGCATCAATAACAGAAGGAAAGATCTATGACAGTATTTTGCAGGTATCAGTGATCTACGTCTTTATCATTGCTTTATTGTTAAAATCAAAGTGACAGATAAATAAATGAATGTGATCTAACAATGCTATTATTACAATGTTATTATTTGTGTTTCTGTTAGCTGGGAAATATCTGAAGGACTTGGATTAAACTGTATGTTGCTTGTTAAAGGTGGAAGCTTGGGACCAGGACTGTTCACCACAGTACAGCCAGATCTGCAACTATGAAATTGTGACTGCAGGGACGCCATTCGCCATAGACCGCAATGGTAAGTGTATGTGTAGGTGTGTGGCGTATTACCTGTCTGGATAATGATATGATTAGAAGTGATGGGATTGACAATAATAATGAACTTTCAAAAATTTTGTTCATTTTTCCTTTTTCTTTGGATAACAACAGGAACAAAAATACGACTAATGAGAAAGATCAGGCTGAAGCTTTAGCTTATCACACGTGCCGTTTTTACATGCCACACATTCTAAATGGCAACACCTTTCTAGCTGGATTTTGTCTGAAACAAAAATACACATTAAACCAGTAAAAACACAAATGTTTAGTATACAATAATAATCATACCTGAGTCATGCCACCAATGTACCCCTATGACAGATACATTTTTTAAATATTTGATATTTGTCCTGACCTCACACTTCATCTTTCTGATTTCAAACAACTTCTGTATACAGTTTGTGTTTTGTACATTATCAGTGCAGTGCAGAGATCAACTAAGTCATAAAATATTAAGCATACCATTTAATAAATAGCCTGTTGGTTGGTTTATTATAATTGGATCTATTATAATTCATAATAGCTTTCTTGTGTAGCACATTAACTGAATTAATGTGCTCTGCATGTGTTTCCTCGTACCTCCACACATCAGCAACTGTGAAACTTTTACAGAACAAAATAGTATGTATAATAATCTTTGATTCAAGATATTGTTTATGTTAGATGATATTGATTAGTTTTAGACATTTTTGTTGAATCTTTGGTCATTGTTTACCTTTATCTAAAATCTAGTTTTATCCACTGTTATGAATTTTGTTTCACTTTTAATTAAGTTATAATTCGTGTAAATCAAACCATTATTTTTCTTTCCACTTTATTTAGAAGCTGTTCAAAACATTTTCCCATGTGATATAAATGGGTGTCAATAGCAAATATAGAAAAAATGAAATGTAACAATTTACACACATTCCATGTCATTTATGTATACTATAAACAATATAGGGCCCAAGCAATGAGCCGCGTGGAACCCCACAGTTAGAAAAATCAGAGTGAGCGTTGTTTATTCATCTCTCTTATACCTCTTTAGCTTTCTGTGGTCTATGGTGTCAATCACTTTCTTAAAGTCAATAAACACCCCCACAATGGATTCCTTGCTATCTATTGCATTTGCTACATCTCCTTCTAGTTGCACTACAGCCACTGAGGAGGACCTATTTACTCTAAATTCATATTCGCATTAACTCAATAAAATGGTGTATTTCAATGAAATGATCAAGTCTTTGCAAAAAAAAAGATTTTGCAAAGACTTGAACAAACTTGAACATGAAGATAACTGGGAACAATGGACATGGCATGGAAACATGAAGCAGGACAGTGACGACACTGACCACACAGAGACAAGGAGCAAGGGAAACCACACTAAATCCAGAAAGGGATAGTGGGGGAATAGGCAACAGGTGGGGAGCACAGCTGAATATAATCACACAGACGAGACAAGGGAACGCAAAATTAAACACAAGCACAAGGAACACGAGACTGTCAAAATAAAACAGGAAGTGACCAACTGTAATGCACACTCAGATTTAAAACCCGGAAACCTAAAATCTAAACATATGACTCAGCAGACACGAAGAACACGAACACAAGGAAGACAGACACAAGACAAGGGAGGGACACTAAGGGAAAACACAGGGAGGACTCAGCTCTAGAGATTTGAGAGAGGGAACCTAAACATGACCAAACGGAAACCTGAACATAACACTCAAGGAAACGCGGCACAGAAACAAACATGACAAGAAACCTAGACGCAGAGGGAAGAAGCACACACTTGAACACAAGAACACAGGCATACAAATAACTAAAACCAAAGACAATAGAAAACAACAACAAACCGAGAAACTAAACTGTAAGAAAAACAAAGAATCACAACAGAACAGAGCTATACGGAAAGGAACTTAACACACTGGGCCACCGGCCAAGGACTGAGACACACTAAACATGTTCTCTGATGAAATGCTGCTCCAAGCGTTTGTGATACTCCTGTTTATTTAGTCTGATCGTGCTTGTTCATTTATTTTAGATGTCTTATACTTGGAACACAAAGACATTTTGTTTGCCTGGAGAAATTTTTGTTCTTTGTAATTGACCTTGCCGTGCGGGATTAAGGCCTTTTCACAATTTTTTTGTTAACCTCAAAATGATTCATGAACCTTTGGTGAATAACAAAAGTGTACATTGATATACTGTTGATTATACTAGTGGCACTGCATCTGGCATGTGAATGGAGCATCAGAAGCTACAGTAATTTCTTGGTTGGATAAATGGGATCTTCAAATGCAACAAACAAAATATTTAAACGTAGATAATGGACCATCTGGCTAATTTTGTGTGTAATTTTTTTCTTTTTGCATTTATATTTGTAGCACAATCTCTCAATGAATCATTTTTGTTTGGAAAAAACATTTTCGTTTTTCTCACATGGGGCATATGGTACATTTCTAATACAGTTAGTCTGCAGCTCTAATGGCTGTGCTGTTCTTGTGCCACTTGAACACAAACAGAATGATTAATGTCTGCATAAAAAAAACTGTTATTCATCAGCGGTACATGTACATAGTGTGATCTCATCTCAGCCCTTATATAAAAATGAAGAAGTCTCGATCAACAATGGACGTGAGACAGTTGGAGCATGCTCAGATGACTTTGAAATGACTCATGGAACAGACCATGGAAAACAACTTTGTGCAAAGAAATAATGCTATCAAGGATGATTTTAAAGGAGCGGGAACACTGGGACTGCCTGTACAGCAGATTAATGTGAATGCAACTATAAAATACATTTTGTGAAAGGAAAAGTACGCAGACAGCTGTGAATTATTCCTTTTTATTATTGCAATAATACTGTAATCCATAAAGTGGCTTTTTTATCAGGTCATAGCTCAAAAGTTACTTGACAGATATCTGCCGTCTTCTTAAATAGTTTTCAGTGTTCTTATGTTTCTTTGTGACTTTATGGCAGTCCTACTTGACTGGAGGGGTGTGTTTTACTTTTGATTAAGTGCTATTCTGAGCTTATCTGCCTATATAAAATTTCAGTTTAGGGATTTGCACTGCTCTCTCTCTGAGCCTGCACATCCACACTGTGCTGAGCTGTGTAATCCAACCAGATGCATACACTGCTTTCTTTACTGTAGCTCCCTCTCTTAGGGTCATATTTATTATTTTGTCTTATTACTTTTTGATTTCAGCCTCCTGGCTTTTTTCTAGTCTGGTTCATTTAATTTAAAGCCCTCACAGGCACAATAATATTGTTCGAGGAAACTCAGACACAACATATTAGTTAGCCTTTCTTTATAGAGTAGTGGTAATTTTGTGAACTGAGAGTGCGAGATAAGATAAAGAGCAAATGGGTTGTGGCTGCAGCATGTAGCTCCGCTAATGGATGGGGAGTAAACTGTAATCTTAAAATGAGACGGTTAATTTAAAATTGAAACGTACTTGATACTGAAACACCTTTGTTTAGGGTAATATAGATAAATTGGCTTCAAAGCATTATTATAGGAGGTAGGCTGTGGTTGCACATTTGCTACAGCTCTTCAGAACAGTACATACAGTACTTAATTGGTGTACTCACTCATTCATCTTACTGTAAATGAGTTAAAATGCATCCATATGAAAACATTTCTTTTCTGAAAGCAGAGTTAATTGTATAGATTAAAAAATATGGATCATTTTGCTTCATATTCTTTTTGACTGCTGGCATCGACATCATTTACATCAAAGCAATCTTAGATGTAAATGAGTTCTGTGTAGACATGCGAGCAATTAAGAATGACAACTTGAATATTTAATATTATTTAATATTCTCCTGACTCTTTTTCACCTTCAGCCTATAAAACCTGGTGAAAGTAGTTCTCCATAAATAAATAAATAAATAAACATTTAGAGCATACAGACTTTCTCCTGCTTGAATTTGTTGGTTAAGACTAACCTTGTGTAAAAGCAGTGGCATTAATGATGATGAGGTTAAACAAATCTGAAATCTGAATTCAGCCACCTGGAGAGAGGTTCTCAGTTAATAAACAGAGAAGCGGAAATGTGCTGTCAAAGTGAAATTTAACTGCACCTGTGTACCTGTTGTTGAATAATTGGTTGAATTTCTGCAGCATTCCTGTTATTGTTCACACCAGCAGCAGATCAAACGTGCGCTGTAGGAGTTTTTGGTAAAAACCGTCTGATTCTGACCTCCCTGCCTTTCTTCCTCTGACATTTCAGTTCCACTCTTTTTTTCTGTGCTTCTGTTCTCCGGACTGATTTTCTTCTCGGGCAACAGAATGACAGCCCTTCATGCAGTCAAGCCTCCGGATGCAGAACAAAAATAGTTTCAGTTGTCCTCTTGAGTCTGGACACAGTCCTTGATGACAAGGACATCAAGAAAAAAACAAAGCAAGAGGCAGTTTTAAAATCATTTCACCAAATTCAAACCACGTTCCCTAAATGAGTATATATGTATCAAGTTGTAATATTATCTTCTTAAAGCAATTTTTTTCTGCACTTATGATATTTTGTACTGTTTCCTCAGTAACCCTTTTGATCCCAGCAAAAGCATGTTATGCAAAAGCATATGGAATATATGGAACTGTATGTATGTATGCATTATTAGCACAGTATTTCCACTTCACAGTTATTCTGACACCCCCAACTCAGCTCTAAAAAAGCAGTATCATATCACAAGATTACAGATATAAATATTTAGATTCAGAACAGAAGTGCTTAAAGTGTTTTGACTGAGCAAGTTTGAAAACATGAAGCCACATTAGCAGGAAATATTTGAATATAAATATATAATAATAATTCAAAATCTTAAGGACAGCAGTCAATCTGCGGCTGGTCTATAAAGGCACATTATATATTACAATATCTCCAATCTCACTGTACATCTGTATAATGACAATAAAGGCATTCTTTTCTATTCTATCAGTGTGAACTTGGAGTACATTAGAGTAAAAATATGAAATGCTAATAATTATCTTTTACAGTTAGCGAGCAGTGAGTCACACATCTATAAAGTAGTAACCTCAGTGAATAACCTTGCCAAGGCCTGTTAGTGAAAAGCTATAGGCTTGTAACAGCTCCTCTTTCTCACACTCTTCTCAAACCGTTACCCTGGTGACAGGTGAAGATAATCCATCTGTGCAGTTTTACATTGACTCTTTACAGAGAGGTTTTAATATTCAAAGGCAATACAAAGTTATTGGACCTTGAGTTTTCAGTAAAAGGCTTCAATAAATACAAAGAGCAGATTCTTTAATGCCAAGTCGTTTCCAATTATTGCTCAATGGGAAGCTCTGCTTGCTTTGTTAGTGCCAAATAAGCACAACAGCTTTTTTTTCCCTCTGTTGGTGAATCGTCATAATTATATTTCCATTGATTTCTTTTGTTTGTTTGTTTGTTTTCTTCAGGTAACATCAGAAACACAGAGCGACTGAGTTACGACAACCAGCAGAGCTACAAGATTATGGTGACAGCCTTTGACTGTGGTCAGAAGAGGGCAAAGGAGGACGTGGTGGTGCATATTGAAGTGAAGCCTGTCTGCAAACCCGGGTGGCAAGGTTAGATAAAGAAGCAGTCATTCAAGTATTTGTATAAGACCCTAATTTACCTGACAGCGATGGACATAAACTGACTTCTGTGTTGGTATAAAGTATATTCACACTTTTCTTAAGTGTGACCAGTGCCATCAGAATTGAAGGAGGTAATTCTGTGCTTTTTTTTTTCTTTTTGGCATAGCCTTTCCCTCAGGGGAATTCTCTTATTTTAGAATCAGCGTCTCTCGAGGAAATCAGAAGACCTGACAAAAAACCTCCGAAGGGAAAGTTGACTAGATTGTGTGGGTTTTTTTTCCCCTCCTTTAACATGGCAGCAGCTTGGCATTTGAGTCAGCCTGTCTCCCCTGCTGCTTCACCTGTCAGCACTGACAGGATCTCGGGAGTCAAGTTCACACAAGAATGAAAGAGGAAGACAGAGAAAGATAAGAAGAGATGGGGGAGAGGAAGGAGCAAAACTCAAGGGAGGAAAGAAAGAAACAAAGTTACAGTGAGGGAGAGAGGTGATGGTTATTCTTGCAGCTTTAATCTGACCAGTGTATACAGCTTACGGCGTAGCTGATGGTAGTAGACTTCACAATGTACCGCAAAGCTGCGGTTCTGTCTGAAAGAATGTTTCTTAAACCTGAGTTAGTTGTGCTGTTTCTGTATCTACCATGACCACATCCAGCATCTAACCCATCAAGAGCTTAACTTTATCCCCATCATATTCACAAAGGTTTTGCAAAGCTAAAAGATAAAAGTAAGCCAAAACAGCTATTATTCCATGAACCAGGCTGCACTTTGCCAGTTTCTAAGTACACAGAAAATCCTGTAGGGGGGTGGGGGGCTTATTATTTTCTGAATTATTTTTAGGACAGTTTAAGCATGTGTTAGAGACAGTGCAGCAGTGACAGGAAAATGGAGTTCATGATCATTGTCTTAACCCCTAAGTCAAGGACACAGGGTCCTTTAAATAGACAATGAAGAGAATAACAGATGATTTTTTTTCCCACTTTATTATTCTGTGAACACGTGTGGCAGATGCTTTAGTTCAAGCTGATTTTTTTTTTGCTTATTCTGAAGGAAATGTGGTATTTAAACAACAAAAAAACCTTTTAAAAAGTGCAGAGGTGGTTGAAGAAGTTTTTCTAGCTGTGACTCTTGCTTGCTGTCCTTCTCTCAGGCTGCAGGTATGAACATGGGAGGGGGAGGGGGGACAGTAGCTTCTTTATATCCTGCAAGAAGAAGCATGAAGCAAAAGAAGCCTGAAAAGCACTTTGATGCCCTCCCACTGTCAAGAGAGTTCTGGCCTGGGCTTTTTCTGATAATTGGCTGGCATGGGAGGACCGTCAGTTAATGCAGCTCACCTGTGTCTGCCAGGCTATATATAAAAGGTGGCCCAGATGCACTGCTCATTCTCTCTCTCTCTTCCACTTCATCGTGCATCATCCCATTTGTGATGTTTGCCTCTTAGGTTTGGGCTAGGTTTAATAAATGACCTTTTATTTAAGTAAACCTCTTCTGTGGACTCCCTCGTCACTTACTCTGAGCCAGTTCGTGACTGCACTAAGTACTGTAAACATAAATAAATGTAAACAATATAGCTGTTCACCCAGCTCAAGATATTAGTGAGGAAATCACAATAATAACTATAACTTTTAAAACATATTCACACTAAAATGTTCCTTTTGAAGCTTATAGTTAAGTCTGGTGACCCTGAGCCATCCCTTAGTTATGCTGCAATAGGCCTAGGCTGCTGATGCGTGATGAGTGTTTCTTATCATTCACCTATTTTTACTTTGTTTATACCCCACTCTGCTTCATTAGTTATCTCTGGCTCTCTTCCATGGAGTGTCTTTTGTCCTCACCCTCGACTGGTTGCGGCAGATGACTGCCTCTCCCTGAGCCTGGTTCTGCTGGAGGTTTCTTTCTGTTAAAAGGGAGTTTTTCCTTCCCACTGTCACCAAGTGCTTGCTTACAGGGGGTGTTTTGTTTGTTGGTTTTTTCTCTGTATTATTGTAGGGTTTTTACCTTACAATGTAAAGTGCCTTGAGGCGACTGTTGTTGTTGCTAGAAATAAAATTGAATTGAATTGAATATCCAGCTTTAGGACTTTTGGCATCATATAGTTACAAGTTGGCGTTAAATACAGGATACATTAGTGTGATCACACTAAAAGTATTAAAAACCGTTTGAATGCATGTGGTATAGGTTTAGGGGACATGTACTGATGTAACTGACTGTAATATTAATCACAGCATTACATGGAGGTACTGTAAATAAACACTAATTATCTCTAAAGGTCATATTTGTGTCATAGATTTTTTCACAACAGGCCTAAAGAAAGCACTAATTTAAAATACAAGAGGCGTGTCTTTTTTTAAAACATTCAGCATTGCTGAGCATGAAACTACTGACTGGAAAAATATCGTCTGGATCTGGAGAGCTCTTCTTCTTCTTGCTTGTAAAGAAAAATAGAGAATTATTTTTGAGATCCAGATGGTATCACAGTGTTATCATGTCGAATCTCACTTGATCTCATATGCTGCTATCATCATCATCAAAGTTGCATTATTCTTTGTAATTTGGCTCATAAAAGAGCCCATACTGCACAACCATTAACCCACGTTTAGCTTAATGTAAAACCATTAATCCATAGTAGCTTATGAATAAAACATAATGCAGTGATGCATTCAGGCCAAGTCCTCTGTACACATAACCTTATTTATCATCTGTGTGTAAAGGTCGGCTGTGCCGCTGCAGCTGCTCTTTTGAAGAAGTCTCCCTGGCATTAATACAGGCTCCACCTCACCTCTCACTTCTCTTTGCCTACCTTATCACACTCTGTTTCTCTTTGTGTGATTTTTCTCAGGAGACTTGATGTCATATTGTGTGGGTTTGGCAAGAGCTACCAGGTATCCACCCACCAAGACAGTACCACTCTGATTCAGTGAATATAAACATATAAACACCTCTGTGATTACCCTTTCCACCCTGTTTCTAAGAGGTGATTTAATATCAAGCATTCATTATGAATTATGACAAAATGCTTAATTTTCTTATTATGTAATGTGGGGGCAAAACAATAATTCACATAACTCCAGGGAACAACTGATTACTTTTAATTTCATAGCATAAGATCAGTGACTTAACTAAATAAACTGCCTAATGTGTACAAACTGTTGCAATGATTTTGCCCTTTCAGGTTGGAACAAGCGGGTGGACTACGAGCCAGGGACTGGGAGCAAGCAGCTGTTTCCCAAGATGCACTTGGAAACATGCGGAGGTCCCTTATCTGGTGTGAAGGCAATGGTAGAGCTGCAGACAAATCACATTGGGAAGGGCTGCGACCGCGAAACATACTCTGAAAAGTCTCTGCAAAAACTCTGCGGTGAGGGGAAAATAGTGGAGCGGGGGTGGAGGGTAAAATGATTTAAATTGAAGTGAGGAACACCCTGTTGAAATAATGTGGTGCCGTTTTAAATGAACTCTGCTAGTAATGAAAAAGTTTAATTTGAAGAATGATAAACTTCTCAACATCTGAACCCTTGATGCAAGCCAATTTATTATCCATAGAGGGTTTTTTTGTTTTGCTTTGTTTTTTCTTTAAAAATTCAGTCCATTCCAGGATGTCATAACATATTAACTGCCTGGAGTAATTTTATACAGTAAATGCATAAGACCTGGTAAAACTGTGCCTTCAAATCTGATAATTCTTTTTATTATTTACTAATTACTGCCAGAAAGGGGGAACAGGTAATTGGATTAGTTTGAGGAAAAATAAGTGTGAAAAGGTTTAGTGCATTCATCATTTTGAGAACCCCCCCCCAAAAAAACAAACAAACAAAAAAAAACAATTAAAACACTGTTGCATCATTTTGACCAAGCAGAAAATTTAATTTAGTTGAAAAAAAAACACACAGTTGCCAGATTTACAGACTACAGTGAAGTTATTAAATTTGCAGGATTTGTTGCAGGATGCATGTTTAATATACAGTAGAAGGAGACTGTGCAGATAGATGGATTATTAACCATAGCTTTGTGACTTCCAGGTGCAGCATCGGGCAGCACTGACCTCCTTCCTGCCCCCAGCCCTTCTGCAAACTGGACAGCTGCTCTGCTGACAGACAGCGGCAGAGACAGCGACCTCATCTACAGGTTTGATGGCCGACAGGCTGCAAATGTTCCAGATCACGTGGTGCCCCAAAACCTGACAGACCAGTTCACCATAGCAACATGGATGAAGCATGGGCCCAGTCCAGGACTCAGAGCTGAGAAGGAAACCTTACTGTGTAGCTCTGACAAGACTGGTGAGGAAATCATTTCACTGTGCTCACTTAAAAGATCCAAAACTGCACAAAACTGAACGGCAAATTAAACTTTTCATTAGCTTCAGTTTACTGACATTTGAGGACTAATACATTCCTCCTGCAGCTGCAAGCTGCTGACTGTTGATGACCTTTCAGTGACACATAAACATTTTTTTGCTTTGTCCTGAATTGTAAAACATACCATAAGTATGAGACATATCACATATCAATAATAATAATTTAAAAAAATTATTTCAAAACAACATTAATTAATTAAGCTGAGACTAAAGCCCACAGTGGCTATTGCTCTTTAAAACTTTTTTCCCACTGCATCTCTGAACTGAGCTGCCTGAACTGTGTAATTAAACAAGCCATCTGCACAGTGCATGCGCTCACAATGGTGTCACAGATGGCTTATTAGCTTACGAAATTAGTAGCCTGCTCTTGTAATGCAAAACTGCAGAGCGGTTTATTGCAGACCACCAGCATCTTTTGAACCATTTTTTATTTGTAATCTTTTTTGCTTAAGGATGTGAAAAGTGCCAACAGTTTCAGCATGAAGCCCAGCTGTGAAATAAAATGCCCGTGATCTGAATCCCATCATTCCTGTGGGTGTGCCAGATGATATCCAGGGTTGGCGATGAGCTGTATCACAATCACATTCATTTTCATGCTATTAGATTGATAACCCATGTATGGATGATTATATAAAAATATCCCTACATGCTTGATCACACTGAAATTCATCACATTAAGTTGGATTTTTTTTAACAAATAATTATATTTTTATATTGAAGAACTAAAAATTAATACAAAAAGGAAAAGAAAAGAAAATCACACTATGATAAAATTTGCCAAATTATAAGTTCTAATAGTAAACTGTGTTGGAGTTAGTGTGTTGCACACAGTTGCCGTGAGCAACCCTAACAGTGTGAACCTCCAAGTGACCACTTTTGCTCTCAAGGTACTTGCACAGGTGGCCTGATGGGAGGCAACTTGTAGCCAAACAATCACAGTCAGACACACTGGTGAAGATTTGTAAGTAGCTGTCATCTAATTTATAAACTCAGACTGCCAGCATGCTGTAATCAATCTGATGAGCCCAACTCATCTACCATGTGTCTCTTTGCAATAGGTAACTCAACTCAGCTGGATGCCATCTGGCTGTATTCTGCTTATATTTCTGTATAAGAGCAAAGTTACTGAGCACCTGTCTCATTTTGCAGTTAAATCTCTGTCCTGCAGCAACTATGTTGCTATTTGTGACTGAATGTAGGTAGTTAATGTGAATTTCTGTGTCTGTAGATTCCAATTTATTTGTATTATCACAGATTGCATTTTCCCAACTTGCCCCTTTTCAATTACAAACCAACAGCAGACGGATTCCATCTTACTGCTTTTTTATCACCTTCTCAATGCACCAAAATTGGTCTGAAGACAACAACTGAGTACAAGTGATTGCAACAAGATAGCAAGTTCTTTGCACACAGTTGCAATAGTTTTGGTCATCCAGCAGTCTCCAACCACTGTTTTCCGTAGTGCAGGGATCGGCAACGTGCAGCTCCAGAGCCGCATGCGGCTGTTTCATCTGTGCAGCTCTCGGTGTATGCATCACTCGTGGAAGCCAGAAGTATTTGCCATTTTCGGTTTGTTTGTTTTTTTGGGGTTTTTTTGTTGATGTATTTGCGGCTTTTAATGTTTTCTTCTCCATGGAAATCGGGTCCAACTGGCTCTTTGAGTGTTGTGGGTTGCCGACCCCTGCCCTAGTGTGACTGTAGGATTACCAGTGCCTAAAATAACTTTGGGCTGAATAATTATTTGTTTTCACAGCAATACTTCTATGCAAGAAAGACACCATCAGAATAAATTTGTTTCTTCCAGTACACACAAAAAAACCCAAGTACTATCTCTTTGTTGCACCCAAGAATGCAGAGAAACAGGCAACTCTGACCACAGTCAGTGGACTTCCTTTGTTTTATTAACCTATGTGGAAAACCCATCTGAGGTGACAGTAAAAAGTTTCACTGTTACACAGTTTTTTAAATGGACAAAAAACAAAACTTTCTTACATGAACACAAGCAACATCAGTTTTCCTTGAAATAAACCTGTTGAATAGAAAACAGTGTAATTTAAACCTGCAGCATATTTAATTCTGTGCATGTTCTTGTATTATCATACCTGTCTATGATCTTCCTGTTGCAGAGATGAACCGCCACCATT
>VOQJ01011965.1:0-20063 GCA_015052665.1 Apistogramma diplotaenia | reverse complement strand
ATGTTCACAACTGCCGCCTGGTGTTCCTGCTCAGAAGAGATTTCACTCAACTTGACACTTTCCGACCTGCTGAATTCCACTGGAAACTCGAGCAGGTAAGGAGTGCACATTTGTGCGTACGTGTGCCTTTTTGTGTCTGCACATGTACATGAATGAGTGTGTGTGCTATTTAAGTGTGGGTATAGATTGAAGGTGGTTCTGTAGAGCAGGTATAGGGCTGTTGATTCTATAGGGAGGGAAAGGCTTTTCATTTTAATTACTCAAGTTCTTTCATCCTTTTCTTCTTGGTGCATGAGATAAGAGAGTAAAAGACACCACTATCCCACGAATATACTTACACTCACACAGGAGTACAGACCAAAAGTGGAAAGTCTGTTTAGTTATGGGTAATAGCTCACCCAGCAGTGGATCTCTACTACCTGTCGTGCCCCTGGAGAGTTGTTTAACTAATTTGCAGTGAAGGTTTGTGTTGCAGTCCTGCAGAGAATCTTTAAGAGGTAAAAAGTTGCATCATACAGTGTGATGTTGCATCTGCTAGAAGAATGCAAATAAGAGGGGTTTTTTTTCTCACTGGCTGTTGTAAGCCTTTTCAGCAACCTTTGCATTAAATAAAACTGATTCCAGTCAGGTAAAACATTTTAGCCTCCAAAGTGACTGCTGTTTTTAACCCTGTCTCTTTAGTCCGACTAGTGACTGTCAAACTGATGTTTAAAGGTCCCAGGGACACTTAACTGAGAATCATCTGGATAAAAGGAAGCTAGTCTTTAAACAGTCATTGGCTAGAGCTGGATACAATTCTGTTTTATTTGCAGAGCACCAAATCACAACAGTTGCCTCAAGGTGCTTTATACTTTATGGTGAATATCTTAGAATATAAAAGAGAAAACCAGAGCAGTCAAATGAACCCCTGTGAACAGCACTAGTCAACAGTGGGAAGAAAGATCTCCTTTTTAATAGGAAGAAACTTCCAGCAAAGCCAGGCTGAGGGAGGGACAGTCATCTGCGTCGATTGGTTGGAGTTGAGAAGAAAGAAGACAAGACAAGACGAGAGAAAAAGCACAAACTATAAGATTTATCAAAAACGTGTAGTCTTAAAAGGGTGTCTGTCTCCAATCAAAATGGGGAGCTGGTTCCACAGAAGAGGAGCCTGAAAGCTGAAGGCTCTGCCTCCCATTCTACTTTTAAATACCTTAGGAACAACAAGTAAGCCTGCAGTCTGAGAGCGAAGCGCTCTATTAGGATAATATGGTCTTTAAGATATGACGGGGCCTGAATATTTAAGACTTTAAATGTGAGCAGAAGGATTTTAAATGAAATTCTGGATTTAACAGGGAGCCAACCAAGATGAGCAAATAAAGTGAAATACCTTCTCTCTTTCTTTTTCTGTCAGTACTCTCACCACAGCATTATGGATCAACTGAAGGCTTTTCAGGGAAATTTCAGAACAGCCTGATAATATTGAACTGCAATAGTTCGGCCTAGAATGCCTGAATTGCCGTGGTTACCACTGTGTAGCATCCCTTCTTCTTTTAACAACAGCCCAGAAATGTCTTGGAACTGAGGAGAGCAGCTGCTCGACAAGCTGATTACAAGCAGGGGGATCCCTCTCTTTAATTTGGAGGATGTAGAGTCCATTCTTTCCAAAAAAAAAAAAAATCTGATTTTGATTAGAGTGCAGAACAGTTTTCCTCTTTGCTTCAGTCCATTTTAAATGAGCTTTGGCTCAAAGACGACAGCAGGATTTGTGGATCATGCTCACATCCGGCTTCTTCTTTGTGTGACAGAACTTTAATCTGCATTTGTGACCTGTCTTCATTGGCCTCCAGTACTGCTTTACGGCATTGTCTCTTGCACACAGAGATTTCTCCAGATTCTCTGAATCATTTGATGATATTAAGTATTGCAGATAATGACATATTCAGTCTTCATAATTTTACATTGAGGAACAATATTCTGAAATTGTAGACCCTTTTTTTTTTAAATTGGTGAACCTTCGATGAATCTTTACATCTGACAAGCTCTGCCCCTCTAAGATGCTCTTTTATAACCAGTGATGTTACTGTTCCCAATTAAACTGATTCGCTGAAAAATGTCCTTCCTGCTGTTTCTTCATAGTAACACTTACTTTTCCAGCCTATTGTTGCTCCGTCTCAACTGTTTTGTGTTGGGTTGCTGCCATCAAGTCCAAGATGAGCTAATGTTTTTGTGAAATAGCAAAATGTCACCTTTTTCTATGGTCGATGAATGAAATATGGGTTTCTGTGGTTTGCAGGTGATTTCATTTTACACAGCATCACAATTTGTTGAATTTGTAGTAGTATTTACATTATCTGTTTACATGCGCTTCACCAAAACAGTGTGTAATTAACAGAACTGATCAATATGTCTTGCATTTGCCTTCCTCAAAGGCTATTTTGGCTCTTTAACTCATGTTTAATCAGCTCAGTGCTCTACAGTCTGTTTGGTACAGTTTTCAATTGTCATTAGTATTTTGCTCTTAAAGAGTTTGCATTAAAATCAACCATTTCACTAAATTTAGCTGCAAAGCAGATTTTTATTTTTGAAAATGGCAGAAATTTAGTACCCAGATATATGTGCAGAAAGACAGCAGCCAAAAATTAATCCAGTTAAATCATTCATATGGTGCTGTTTTTCATCGGAGGCCCATTTTGCCCCTCTGTGACCATTTTGAGACAGTTTGCCTCTGTTTATTCTGTCTGTGGTGTTTGCATGAAGAGTTTTTATTGTGGTTGGACTTAAATGCAACCACAGAGTAAAGGAACTCTTGCTGTATAAAATATCATAAAATCCCTCATGAAGAAATAATTTTGATGATAAGCCAGCGAACTCCCCCTCCCAGCTCAGTACAGTCATAATGAATGGTAGATGTTCATCTAATCTAATTGTTTGCTCTCGGGATGCAGCATTTATCTGCCACATTTTGAAATTATTAGCAAATGCCTCATAATTATGGTGAGTTCTCAGAAGCATCTCAACCCCGACTTTTGCTTTACATTTTATTTGCAGGTTTGCACAGAAAATTAAATGCAAATTCATTTTCACACTCAAACACACACACACACACACACATATACATTTATTTATTTTCATTGCAACAGCACACACAGCAATTCCTGCAAACATGAATCTTTGCTAATGATCTTTGGTGCGTACCTTCCTGGAAGAGCTGTTGTTTGTTGCGGGTCACTGATACAACAAAACTTATTTTTCTCAGGTGTACCTTCCAGCCAGGTAGCTGTTTGTTCTGGGTCAAAGGTAGATTGAAAAGTGTTTTCCTCAGTCCACTGTTATTTTCTCCTGTGGCCCACAGAGGTGGATGTGACAAAGAGAAGGGCACCCAAGCAGCAGATTGCTAAGTTTTCCAAGCAAACAACCTCAAGACACAGTTCTATTTCTGCCTGGCTTTTTTCATTCTTTCTGCATTTCTTATCTTTCTTCTATTACCTCTCTCTTGCTCAGTCTTTGCTACTGCACACAGACACACATACAGTATAGTTCATAGTTCAGATGGTGGGGATCCCATTTGCTCCTTTAGCTGGAGCTTATAAAAGACCGTGGAGGGAGTATGCAGTGCAGTCAAAGAGAATTTGTGATGGTGTTACTCACCACTACAAATCACTTGTGCAGAGACTCTCATTAAATATAAATGGAAAGTGGTCTGAAATACCAGAGGTTGACAAAAAGAGTACATAAATGAACTGAGCAAATTAAAAAAAGTATCAGTGATTATCATGTACTGATTATGACTGTGATTTGCTGCATTTTTTTGTAGTGTTTCTTTGACCATAAGTTAACCAGTGGCTTTACCAGCAGGGAGAAACAGAAATACAGTCATGAAACTGAATCAGAGAAAAGACCTGTGTATTATTGTTGAATCTTGGTACAAAATGGTGAGTTTAGAAAGAAATGCTGCTCTTTAAATCATAAGAGCAGATATGAGAACCTGGTCTGTGCCTAGAAGCAGCACTTGGTATTTCATATCTACAGTGATGTAAGCATGAAGCCTCCCTTCCACAAAAATAACATTTTCTAGAATTTATTTTCAGACGGCAGCTGGAGACCATCATGCCAATTAGTTCTCAGACCAAACCCATCAAAATACTATATTTACCAGACAGCCATGCATACATACAGAGAAACAAAGTAAAAGTAACACCAGCTCGTAATTAAAATTAATGCGATACCGAGGGAGGTAAACAGGTTGGCGGCTATTTCCAGTGCCCTCTTTTTGCAGGCATTAGTCAGACCACGCTTAGCTTTACATTTCACACTCACTTTGATCTTCACTAAAATCTTTTGACACAGAAATATGCAAACACCTGCCAAAACACAGAAAACTGTTCAAACTATCCTATTAGGAGCAGCACGTTTATACATTACTTGAGCGCTTTATGCAACATGCCTTCTTCACACCCATTCTACCTCCTGAGCTGTAGCCACAATACACGCTGCCATGTATTGTGGCTACATTTGGGGCCACATTGTGGCCACATTTGGGGCACACATTTTGGACCCGCTCACATGAGCCGTCTTGGAATAAGCGACTGATATTGTCATTTAGGTTGGAGGACATGTTGGGTTATCTTGAGTGAAGACCACGTGAACAGGTTTCTGGAGGTGAAGAGAGTTCGAAGCTGGAAATCAAAGGGGTGGTGTTGAATGTTGGATTTCAGTTAGAAGACAGAGAGGAATTCTGGAGAAATGTGGACAGCGGTAAAGAGTGTTCCCAGTGGGGAGAGAGTGGTGATTGAAGTGGACTTCAGTGGAAATGTGGGTGAAGGGAACAGGCAGATGGGCCGCTGTGGCGACTCCTAAAAGGAGCAGTCAAAAGAAGAAGAGGAATGTTTGACCAGTGACCATCAGTATGATGGTGGCTTCTCAAACTTAATTCATAACAGCACTGATTTTCCTGATAGTTACCTTACACCAGCTTTCAATTGCAAAAGGGACTATTACTATTTAGTGGTCAGTGAAGTTCATCTTCTGCATTCATAAGACATTTAAGCAGAGGACGCAAAAATAATTAGTTCACTGTCTCGACAAACTAAAGACTTGTTGGCTCACTGAAAAGATGCAAGCATAGACGCATTCTCTTCTAACTTTTCAGACTACTTTCAGACTGTACCAGATGACAATGCATTATCAGTTTACGTCATGAATGCACTTGTAGGCTGAATCACACTGAAACCAAATAATAAAGCCGTCGCTGCTCTCAGTAAGAGCCCAGTTTCCACATGCTTCTCTTTCTCCTGCTGAAAGAATTTTTAGCTTTAAGTGCTTAATGTTACACTGTGTATTATATATTAATAGTGCATATTAATACTTATTATTTAGTATCTCAGAGTGCTTAAGGTGCTTTAAAAAGACTAAACTAAGAACAGGAACTGCTGGAGTGCC
Source organism: Apistogramma diplotaenia (assembly GCA_015052665.1). Classification (NCBI taxonomy): domain Eukaryota; kingdom Metazoa; phylum Chordata; class Actinopteri; order Cichliformes; family Cichlidae; genus Apistogramma; species Apistogramma diplotaenia. The sequence goes on along the minus strand of VOQJ01011965.1, from coordinate 14,645 downwards.
TTGAGGTGAATAATGAGCACAAGAGTAGTGGAGACTGTTGGGAAAAGGAGTGGTAGGAAGAAGAAGAGGTGACTGTGGAGTGTCACAGCTGCTTCTTACTGTCCTTGTTCCTCCAGCACTTAGAAAGGACACCCAATGGTTTCCGCAGCAACTCCATTTAGCTCTATTGATTTTGCAATTTTGAGTCTAAGAGAGGAGGGGTAGAGTGCGATGAAAGCAAGCTGGCAAAGAGAGAGTGAGAGAGAAAGCAGCTTCCATTTTCCATGCCGATCGAACGCTCTGAAGGAATGTCACACTGGACAGAAACCTTTATGCACACATCTACAGGCACTGACTTATTTATGAGTTCATGTGAACACAAGCACACACACAGGATGCCTATTTTTCCTTTCGGTTTCTCAGTCCTGGTAATGGACTAGAGGATGAATCACTAGCCTTTCTGAACATTATTCACTCTCCTGAGTCTAGAGAGCCTATCGATGTGATCCAGCTGTCGTAAGGATATTCACTCACAAAGTCCCGTAAAAATCAAGGGTCACTCTTTAAATGTCCTCCAAGCCAAAAAAATGGTAGGAAAAATGTCGTCCATAAAATCAAGGAAAGACAGAAGTTAAGTTATTTTTCCAAGTATGAACCTTTTGATATTTCCCCACCTTGGAGAATATGTCAATTAAAATCAAATGCTTTACATATTAGAGATGGGCTCGAAGGGAAACAAGTACCAAGTATTCTTCTCAGCTCAGACCTGAGATTTTGAAAGGATTTAAAAGATTTTTTTCACATCAGATCAACATAATGTAAAAAAAATGACAGAGCATGGTGGGAGCTCCCGTGTTGTGAATCACAAACCAGCTTTCCAGTTTCACCAATTACACCTCTCACAACTTCTGCAGAGCCCGTTCTATTTATTGTTTATGTCTGACATCAATAATGAGGACTGAATGCTGAAGCAGAGCAAAAATCGCTCTTGCTGCTTGTCTGTAAAGCCATCTACAGTTATCTGCCTTATCTGCCTGTTCCCACCGTGCCTGCTGTGCCGTGGCTTGTTCTCTGCCCTGTGTGGATTAAAAGCCTCCTTTTGTTTCCCAAGAGATTAATTGGATGATGTGGGTGGTGGAGTGTGTATTGCCTCTCCTGTTTGTAGTAGATGTGTACCTATGCAGAGGGTGAGAATTTTTCATCGCACACGCACAAGTGATTCATAAAAATTTCAGTTTTACATCTAATTGTATATATCCATATGTTATTTCCCACGTTGTTTCCAAAGCTTCAAATGTTTCATCCAGAGTAAGAAAGATTAAAGCGAAGTATCTGGAGTGAGACGATGAGATGGAAATGTTTGCCTTTGAGGTAACCACGTTTTGTGATAGATGAGAGCGCCTTTTTGTCACGAGCCCAACACCATCATTTCTTTCAGTGCACATCGTGTTTTTCTCTGTTTTCTCTGTCGCTGTGTTTATTCATTTTTCAGTGTTAACGTAATGGTATTTGGCATGAATCACTTTAATTTTGTAATTTATTCTATCACAGGGACTCGTGTGAAGCATGCTTTTGAAAAAAACAAGCACGGGTTGGCACTGAAACACACATTTGCTCCTTTTTGAGAGTGCAAAACAGAAAAAGACAGTAAGCAGCCGAGAAAATGTTAAGAATCGCCTCGAGCACTAACATTCTCTGTGCTTATTTCATTTCTAGCCTCTATTTTTCAAATGCCTTCATTTTGAGAGCTCAGCTGGACCTTGTCTGCTTTAGGTACTTCCTTCTTTCTCTGTAAATGCAAATTTCTTTGCACCGTGTGTGTGTGTGTGTGTGTGTGTGTGTGTGTGTGTGTGTGTGTGTGTGTGTGTGTGCTGAGACCAGAGGGTGAGGGATAGCAGGCCTATATGAGTGTGTGTGTGTGTGTGTGTATGAGAAAGGCCACTTAATGCCTCTTACTGTGCACTTTGCATACATGGTGAGTGCATAGATAAGTCAGCATACTAATGTACTGACAACTTGTTTCTTGCAGCTTTCTTCCTCTCGCTCCACGTCTGTCTCCAATCATCTGTCTCTTCGCTTGCCTGTTCCTCTCCTTCTCTAATTTCTGCCTTCAATTCAGAAAAGAAAAATCTTTTCACATGAACCATATGGTAGAATTTAAATAATTTACTGGTTTTGCTTCATTTATCAAGTAAGAGCTCCTGGAAATACAGAAGAAAGATAAAGACAGACAGATTTCAAACATTATTCAGAAAAACATCATTTTAAAGCAGCCCTTTTCACTTTAAGCGTCTGGCAGGTATTGCATTGATCGTATTTAATCTAAAACCTCATATCTTTCTTTCTGTGGCTTTTTTTTTAGTTGCATCACACATAACACAAATCAGATCTTTTAGATATTTTTTTTCTTCTTTAATATAGTCTGGCAATACTTTTCAAAGTAGACATTGATAAAATTCTTTTAGATAAACATGCTTTCCTTTTTAACTTGTGCAAAACTTTGCAACTCTGTATTCTTTTAATTGGACTTTTTTTCAGTGAGTCTTCTACATGAAAGTTTGCTTGATTTGCCCTTTCACAGAAACCCTGCATATGGTTTTTATGCATATGTGTATGTTAGTACAGTTCCTTTCTTCCTTTTTCTTTCTTTTTTTTAGTTTTTATTGGCTTCATGCCATTTATTTTTTTATTTCATTATCCTTGTCGTTCCCACGGTGACACATAATACGCTGGCATCAAAAGTGCGGCGCTGCATCTGTGTCAGAAAAGAGAAGATCAGAGGAGCGGGGCTGCAAAAGGGAACAAAAGAGATGAAAAGGAAAGAGAAGGGAAGTGGAAGTTATGACGGATGGATGAGGTGGAGGTGGGGAGAATAGGTGGAGGGTAAAGCAACATGGCGGATGAGAAGAAGAGAAAAGGAGGGCTCTGGGGGCAAAACTAAAGACTTTCTAAAAATTTCTGGTGAATGTTTGAAGAGGACAACAACAAGATCAAAATTACTGACAGCAGCCAAAGTCATTTTACCCACTTTGCCCACTGCACGGGCAAATGCACTAATACATTTGATCAGAGATTTTTCATGCTAAAGAAACTGTTAGTTTTCACTTGAAACAGATGAGAACACCATCATATGTATCTTGTAACTTTTTAAGGAAGCCTCCCTGCATCTCAGACTTCTCCAGTATATTGAAATAAACTTGACCTTATTAAAGGGCTCCTCAGCAGGCGGCACAAGGTCCTCATTATTCTGTCGATGTCAGCAGATCTAAAAAGGACTAACGCTGTCCCTGACAGTTTGGTGTGGTGTTCTCTTCAGAAAAGGTGCACAGTAATTCATTCTGGTTCACTCAAGCTGTAACCTCTGATTGGCACAAAAACAAAAGGTTCAAGGCCCTGCTTCCCTTGTTAGTCGTTGGTCTAAACTGAGGACAACAGCATCTGATCATTTTGCCGGAGATCTTGTGGGTGAAAAACCTTAATTCAGTTCATGCTGAATTGAAATTGTGCAGTATTTTCTAGGTCCAAGTGGCTCTTAAGATCTTCCTGCTTTCTGTGCTGATGTCTAGGATGTAATAGCCACTCGTAAATACACCATGGCAGATCTCCACAAGATAGACTGGCTTATCGCCAGTGTTTTATCCTCAGCAATAAAACACTGCTGTTGCTGCATGGTAATATTCTCGACAAAGGAAATTGGGCTGAGTAAGGTACTGTAAGGCTTATATTAGTCACCATGTTCTCCGAGTTGAACCTTTATCAGAAGAGGAGACCTATAACGTGATAGATAAATGATTAGGAGGACAGTATTGGTGCAGTCCTTAAATCTATGCCAAACAATTAAAGACATAATCTTAGAGAATACCTGAAGAAAGAGTTCTCTGTCTGAAGGATAGAACCCTGTCAATGTTTATTATGAATAAGATTATAATAAAAATCTGAAGCTTTGAACGCTGGGAGATGACAGTCACAATGTAGCAAAGCCTGTTATTTTTGCATACACTGTACAGTTACAGTCATCCTTATTAAATTAGAAAGAAAGCAATTAGTTACTAGTACAGTATTCTTGGAAATGTGCTTCCTCTTAGGCCACTTCATGGCAGGTACCAGCTTGCGTTAACAGAAAAAAACAAGAAAGTGATTTTGTTAATGATGGCTCTGTTCCATCAAGGTTCCCAGTAAGCCTTGACAGTGAGCCAGTATTCAACAACAACAAAAAAAAGGCCTTACCTAACTCGATCAAGTTGAAGACATTAACCCTGTGTTTTTCCTTCAGTGGCTTAAATGTTCTGTGCAAAGTGAAAAATGTGGAACAAACTAACAGAGCAAGCACAAAAGGTCTCATCTGACAGGAATAGTGAAAGCACCTGTGTGAGTGTGTCAATAATGTAAATGAGCTTTGAGGTTAAAATATTCAAATGGCATCATGCCTGAAACCCCCAAATCAGCACTTTTACCTGCACAAACAGCAGTGCACACGAATTCAAACAGGTATCCTTGAGTGCAACATAAAAAGTGATTTTTGAATCTTTCGACTGCTTGTCTATCCTCTGTGCTTTCTTGATGTTCACTTTATTAATTGTCCACCCCCCCAACCTGTTTTCACTCTCATCAGCTCTGTTAGACACATTCTACCATTCTGAGTAATAAACATAATGTAAGCTTTTATTCACAGAGCAGGTCATGTTTACCTACTACCTTGTTTATATCGTTAATTGAGCTATCAGGCAAAAATAGCCATTTTTGGTAGTGGGAAAGGGAAAATAATGAATACTACCAGGCGACTCCCCTGGAAAGCATTTTCAAAAAAATGTATATAACACCAATTTAGTCTCCTAGGAAAACCCAAAAGTTAAGAAGACTGTAAATGTATTTTTAATTTTTATCTACATTAGTGCAGACATGACGTTTATATCTCTGCACCTCAGCCGCTGCCTCTTTCTCTTCTCCCCTCCTTTCTCCCTCGCTGTTGTGGCACTGCTCTGAAGGTAGCATCCATCCTAAGCAGGTCTGCAACCTGCCTGAGGACCAGCTCATTAAACTGTTTCAGCATTCATTGTCTCGTTACTTTGATGCAGAGGAGAAATACTCTCAAGCTCACACTAACTAATATGTCATCAGACAAGCAATGTGCACACAAACATGCCTCAGACAGACAGTGTGTGTGTGTGTGTGTGTGTGTGTGTGTGCATGCATGATTTATTTCACACAGTTCAGACAGTCTGCTACATAAACAAATTCAGTGAGTTTCCAGATTCAGGAGCTAATGTTTCTTGGATGAAGCAGTCATGGATATAAATTATCACGCTAGATGCTAGTCAGAAAATCACACGTGATCTTTTGTGATTTATCAATATTTTATTATTTACATGATATCTCTCTTCATTTTTTTGATTTCAGGGTCTGTCAGTTTTACATTCTCTGTCATACTTTGGTGCTCAGATTATGCGTGTTCCATCTATTTTTCAAACATGCCGTCACTGTGCATGCATTCCCAAACTCGCTTGTAAAAATAAACATTATTTGTCTTATTTCTCTTCTGCAAATCCTCCCATCAGTTATTATGGTTAAAGGCAGAGAAAAGCAACAAGAACACACAACACAGCATACTTCCACACAGCCTTAGAGCAAGTTTTTCCTTCAGTTTGTCATGAAACGGAAAGTTGCAGGGGGATTTTTAGCCATGTTAACTCTGTGCACGGCTCTGCTGTTGTTCACTCCACCACTTTGGACTGAAATATCTATTCAATAATGGATGGATTACCATAAAATGTATTCCAGTTATCCAGCCATTCTCCCAGAGGATGAATCCTTGACTCGAGCACCACCAGGATGGATTTCAATTAAATTTTATGCAGCATTTAAGTCTCCTTCAGAATGAAATCCAATAACATGATTTCTGTTGCTCCTTTAGCAACAAATGCAAATGAATGACGTTTTCGACGTCCACGGCTTCATCACGCTCATTTGTGATGAAGTTGCTAAAAATGAAACCTGATAAACTGAATTTTAGTGTGTTAATGTTAGCATTTAGCTTTAAGCATAGCCTTAAAGACCTGCTGCTCTTGTGCTTTTCTCTGATTTTCCTATATTTCATTGGAGGGAGCAGCTATTGAAGTGTTATCTGCTATTCATTTATTATACTATACAGAAATATAGAGAATCTATGGGCAAGGGCCAAGACTTTGTACCAGAAGTGTTCTGATTTCTGTTTGCTTGTAGTCCGAGCACTCTGTAATCAAACTGTAATCTTTGACAAGTGTAGTGAACAGGAGTCCTGACAGGACAGAACGGAAGCCAAGAGGCGCTGGCCGCTGGCCCCAGAGGCTAAGTCATCTGATGTCCCAAAGTGTGCTTTTATAAACTCCACATAATCACAGCTTTAGGAGAATGCAGTTTAATGCCATATAAGTGGAGACAGTCCCCCACATAAACAGTGCAGATAATGGCAGACACATGCACTCACCTCTGCAGGCAGTCAGCCAACCAGCAGCTAAATGAAAGTGGCAATTCATTCTGCCTGTCTAGTCAAGTACCCATGCAAATCCTGAATGCGAGATGATGAAACTAAAATACACTGTCATTGTTAATAACACACGGCTGACTTCCCACAATATTTCACTTAATGTACAGTAAAGGAAGGTTAAAAAAAGGCAGCATAGCAATGTCATGCTATCAGAATGTAGCTTTGTAGTCCATCCAAATAAAACTGAATCGAATCATCACATCTGAATGTGATAAAGAAATGTGTATTTGCTAAGACATGTAAAAGCCTAGTGGGTAGGAGGAGCTGTTTGGGCTGTCCTTTCTGTCGGTGAGCCAGTGAACGTTTCATCTGCATTCGTTTAAATCAGATCTTAAGAAAAGTGCTGTTCTGTGTGTGTGCTTGCCAGGTTTTCTCTGTGTATCTGAGGTGACTCTATATTTAACCAAAATCTTTCCCTCCAGATTGCCTTTTTTTCTGAATACCTTTGAAATTCTATTTACCTCAAATAATAACCTTTAAAAGAAAGCACAGTTTCATTTGGGACTATTTATTTTAGAAAACGGGCACGGTGGCCTCATTGTTTGTGAATGAAGCTGTTCAGGGCCTCGTGCGGTGTTGTCTTTACCGTTATTGCTTTGGGCCATAAAATATATTTGTACTCAGCCATTTTACAGCGTTTAACAGCTAAAACATAAAACTTTGTTTGCTTCTGTTTTCTGCAGCTCTTTATTCTGTCCAGCATCGTGCAGGACTGTAAGTTGTCCTAATAAGAGAAAATGCCACAGTCTTGTCATAATAAAATATATTGAGATAATATAGATAATTTAATTACAGCTGTGATTTTTCTTGGAAGCATCTCAGCGCCGTTCAAGGTTGAACCCATTTTTAAAAAATTAATTGGTATATTATCATTTTTAGGTCTGCTGTAAAAATTGGATTAGATGGCCTCTAACACAGCTCCAGATTAATGCAGAACACTCTCTGTAGCTGCTAGATGTGTAAATAAGGAACAGTTTCATAACAAGTTCACCATGATCATTTAGAATGAAATGATATGTCACTGCTGTTTTTAGAACTTGTCACTGCTGCCAAACAACATAAGTTACAGCTTTCAAGAGCTAATTTGCCATCGCAGGCTACTGCAGTTGTCCAGTGTTGTTAAAGCTTGCAAAAATTCAAACCATGAGAATCTTTCCCATCTGTGTAACATAAACAACCTACAGGCTAGTGGTCAACTGCAGTCATACATACCATATTCAACAGTTTTCATCCTTCCATTTTATTCCACTTGTCTAATTCAGGGTCACAACTGGGCCGCAGCCTAATAAAGCTGTCATAAAGCGAGAGGACAGGTCACCAATCTGTCACAGAGAGACAGACAGCCATTCACACTTATGGCCAATTTAGAACATGTTATAACACACACACATAGGGGAAGCATGTAAACTCCACATAGAGAGGTCCCCACCGGTCTGCTGGATTTGAACCCTGGACCTCCTTGCTGGGAGCTGTGAAATTTAGGCTTGAATTCAAGATCCTAGTTCTAAGCGTCAGAGCTCTCCAAGGTCCAGCTCCTGCCTATATTAGTGAACTTTTGCTTCCATATACTCCTACTCATTCTCTGAGATCATGTGATCGTGGACTATTGGTTGACTATTGGATCCGACAAGATTGAAGACAAACGGAGACAGAGCTTTCACCGTTGTAGCTTTCCCGTCTTTGGAATTCACTCCCTGCTCAGCTGAGAGCAGCCGACTCGGAACCAGCATTTAAGGGACTTCTTAAGACTTATCTTTTAAAACTTGCATTTGCTTCAATTTTTATATCTGTTTTGTTCATGACACTTCATGACACTAGAGAACTGCTATAGAAATAAAGTTTTACTTACTTACTTACATACACCCCATAAAAACACAGGTTTGACAATACTAAGGCACTAAACATTACTGAAGGTAACAGATATCTATACTCCTGTCCCTCCTTTTTTGTTTATTAATACTTATTGTTGTACATTTCACCCACCTTTGACTGGTTCAGACCCACTACTCATAGCGATAGCAGTCCCTGTGAAGTCAAGAAAATCCTAGATTTAGCCCTCTGGATTCCAGAGTATAATTGGCCATTTTTTACTTCTTTTGATTTGACCTTTATATTTCACCTTAAAAAGAGTTTACCTTGCCTTGCTTGGTACTATTTTTTTTTTTCAGCACAACCTCATATGTGACTGTACAGTTATTTTATTTTATTACCACACTGAACATAAAATCAAACAAAAAACAAAAAATCTACACAACACACTAAACCCACTACACAACACACTAACTACACACTCCAAACATGCTACAATAAATGTCACAAATCTCTCTCGCTGTCTTGCTTTCACCACCATCACTCCCACAAATTCTTCCTGTTACAAGGGAGTTTTTCCTTCCCACTGTCACCAAGTGCTTGCTCATAGGGGGTCGTTGTGACTGTTGGGTTTTCTCCTTACAATAAAAAGCGCCTTGAGGCAACTGTTTGTTGTGATTTGGTGCTGTATAAATAAAATTGAATTGAATAATTAATTTATCCTATTATCTGTTTTTTGGCGTATCAGTTAAACTTAAAAACTGGTATTTAGTTTGAAGTCCGCAGCAGCCGTAGACTCCCGAGGGTTGAATTTGGGAATTCATGGGCCAAAAATGCCTTTCAAAGCACATTCCCTGTGCACTTTTATTTGTTCTTCTGCACCAGAAATATGTACGTATACATAAACTCCCCATTTGCACAGATTTCAATACTGTACACGAAGCAGATCTCCAGAAGGAATGGCACATTTCTCTCTTATAATACAGATACTATATCACTGTAACTCACTGAAAGCAGCACCTGTATATTGTGATGTTCTCTAATACTAAACCTATGTGATAATTACAGAGCACATGGATAATACTGAGAGCAATACATTTCACAGTGCACTGCAGGGCAGTGAAATGCACAATGAAATGTATTATGCTCCAGAAACTGCAGGTGCAGCCGTCAGAAACCTGTTATTTTTTTAATATGTAGTTCTTACTGGCCTGAAAAATGCTGACAGCATATCATAAACAAAGAAACTGCATCAACAAAAAGGTAAAGCAGTCAAGAGATGTTTAAAATTACATTTGAATCACAAACAGAGAGTGAGCCACTGTTAAAATAAATAAAGAGACTAAAATTCATGTCCCCGGGCTGCGAGCTGTTTCTCGTGGCACAAGCTGAGCGGGTATCAAACAGGAAATGCTGCGCATCATTTCCAGCAGCGGGGAAGGAGAGTGAGCGGAGATCGCATTGGACTGAACAAAAGCTACCCTGCTGTCATGTTTATTACTTGAATAATTACAAAAAAGTGCTTCATGTGAGGATGAGACAGTGGTGATCCTTTTTGCTGCTTGACTAAACCACATTCATGACGCTCGGCAGCATTATCCAACGCTTCAATCCCGATGGCATTTTGGTTGCTGCTTAAATTTCATTTCATCCTGCGCCTGATTGCAATTTTCTTTCTGTCGTCATCATTTTCTTCCTTGCTTCATACAGCCCTCTCTTGCCGCCTCTTTCCATGAATCTCTGATTGTGAGAGAAAGCCCTGAAGGAAGGATTAGCTAGAGTGAATGGAGGACAACTTTGCCAGCTATTACATCCCAATGAAGCCGCTTTAAGCTTCACTAAGCCGCAACTGATAACTTTGCAGGCCATTAGCGAGCAAGATTGCCTTTCAGAGTCTCTCATTTCTCCATCCTCCCTTTCACCACAATCAACACCATAATGATGAGACATGTGAAATAAAAAGGCGTTTAGACTGTACTTTCACTACCCCGAGAGCACAAAGAAGATGTGTGTTGTTTTCTTTACAAGGTTAACCCCAGAGAACAGTTTGCTTGTTGTTGGGGCTTAGCAGTTTTCTGCAGCGTTATTGTTTGTTGCTGAGCGCGAATGGCATGTGTGTGTTTGCCATCTCTTAATTTCATTTGCAACATGGCCGTGGGTGTGGACTTTTTGAAGCAGCCCCTCGCAGTATTCAGACATTTTAGTAAAGACGAAACATCAGAAAGAGCGTGGGGTGATTTTATGTGGGAAATGAAAGGCATCAATCAGAGGAAAGCAGCATAATGTACTCGTTTTGAAATGCTTTCAGAACACAGGGAAGAAACATGTATTAGACTGGAGGTAATCCACCAGACCTTTCTCATTCTGACTTGTCACAATAGGAAACACACAGTTGTAACTAATAACGTTAATTATGGCTCTGCTCTTTCAAGGTGTCGCAGTAATGGCAGTGAAGCAGCGGGAGCAAAACAAGAGTCTGAATGAAATGCAGCAGTTACTGATGTGATTACGACTGCGTGCCTCTCAGGAGGAGGTTGAATAGGAAAATACAGTCAAACAAAATCCAGTTGTAATTTTTTCCAACATTTTGAACGTTGATGCACACATGCAGTGACCCAAAACACCCTGACGGAATCTTCCTAAAGAAATTAATAAAGTTTAAATTGAATCTACTGTAATCTAATGAACAAGTTTACAGAAAAAAATGGAACCGCACTGAAAACAAGAAGGACTGTAACCTTCAGACAAGCATTGAACTGATTCTCATGCTTGTAAGCTTTAGTTCAAGGGCAGATGTGTAATATTATGTAAGTCTTTGATATCTAGAGAGCTAGAGATGTTATTTTTTGTTGTTTTCAGATGAAGATATTATTCTGAATGGCCTTTCTTTTTTTAATTATTTACAAAATGTCACTACTCGTGTATTCAAGGTCTGCCACACAGTGTGTGACATTGTACTCTTCAGTGTCGCCTTTTTTTTCTTTTTTCTTTTCTTTTTGATTGATTGTGTGAATCTATTTAAAATAGATGCATGTTTAGATGTCATTTTGCAGAAAACATGTCTGGGGGGGACCTTTATATTGGTAGAAAGAAAGGGAGATGATGGACAGGCAAATTAGGCTTTCTCTGCTCCCACTTACACCTACTTGTATTCTGAAATGCACAGTGCTCACCATGTCTGCTCTGGGTATATGGATATAAGAAATGTACTATCAGAAAAACAAGAATCCACCTATATATATGGAAAATAAATTTAGATTGTATTTTGTATGTAAGGGAACACTGTCACTGTGGACACAGATAGTGATATATCTACTAATCGACACACAACTTTAACAATAGATAGCAAAAGAAGAAGTGGCAGACCAAAAAAAACTATTTACAAGTGACAAGTGTCTGAAAGTCATCGCATTGAGAAATAGCAAAAAATTCAGTCCTGACACTGGAGCTGAGGGATTCATCTGGTGCATCAGGTGATCCATGTAGCGTTCACTGAAGCCTCTTCAGAAATGGTCACAGTGGAAGGGTGGCTGCCAAGAAGCCATTCTTAAGGACGGGGAACAGAGAAAAGGCTCAGGTTTGACACATTATACAACAACTGGACTAAAACTCTGTGGCAGCAGGTCTGATGGAGTGATAAATCCAAATTTGAAAATGTTGGTTCAAATTGTCACTGTGTACAGAGGAGGTCAGGAGAGAGTGTCTGCAGCAGTCTGTAAAACACACTGGAGGCTCTGTCATAGTTTGCAGCTGCATTTCAGTCAGCGGTGTTTAAGATCTGGTCATAATTAATGGAATTATGAACGCAGAATATTACCATCAGATTTTGATCAGCCATTCAATACGATCTAGAAAGCATGTGATTGGCAATGGCTTCATTTTTCAACATGCTAATGTTCCCAAAAATGCATTTACTGTGAAGTAAAAGGATACCTGAATAGAAAAACACAAAATGAAACTCGAGACCTTTGCACAGGTTTGTGACAGTATTAATTTGAAATGTTGTTTTTCTAGTTGCATGTAGTTTTTATATTTTTGCATGTCAAACACTGGAGGAGAATGAAGAGAATCAGAAGAAAAGTTCAAGTCTTTTTTCTGCCAGAACATGCACAGACTTCCTTCAATAGACACCAACAATACATATTATCTGTTATACTGTATATATGAACGTGTGATGCAGGAACTGCAGCCGAGCATTCTCTCTCAGCTCCACGTGTCTACACCCTTGTGTGATTCACACTGACTGAGCTGAGGGAGCAGATGCCTGCAGCCCTATGCAGGCTAGCTAGTTATGAATATCATCTGCAGTGTCTGTCTACAATTCCCCGAGCATCTCTGCACAGAGCCGCTCTGTCCCAGGAGAACCTTCTATCTGCTAAATGAGAGAACAACTTTAAATAACAAAACTGCTGAGTCAGAATACTGCAATGCTAAAAAGTTAGATTCAGGTGAAAATGAAAGGGGGGTGCTGAATAAAAGGCAGCAGTAGAGTGGAGGAATTTTTAATTTCTAAGAGTTGTGTTATATGGATTTTGCTGTTTGGGTTAATGAATTGTGTTTCAGTTAAAATAAGGTATTTATCTATTTTATTGTACATTTTTTGTGTTTTAATATAATGTGAAAGACATATTGATCGTGTACATATTTCATTGCTACTTGCATATGACACTCGGTACATTACCTAGATGTGACAGCCATCATTTTTGCATTATTCTAAGAGGAGCTGTCACCTTTTATTAGAATTTTCAAATGTGTAAACCGTAACTGACCTAAAAGACTCAGACAGGAAGTAATTTACCCTAAAGGGCGGTAGACCTGTATGGAAATTACACCTGTCATGAGAAGTGGTGAAATTGTACCACAGGGCAGAGCTGACAGGAAAATCTGCTACGCTCTCCATATGAAAAAAGTGCACTCTTAAGAAGATGTCAGGGTTTGACAGACTCCACAGTCTGTACTGCTGTGATACCTTTTACACGAGAGATTGTGCCGGCTTCCATCTGCTGACTTCCGCTACAGGGTTTTATTTAGCTTGTGTGAATGGTTAGTTTGTATTTCCCACTGGCTGCGGCAGTTGCAGAACATTTTAGGTCAGCCTCGCACTACCATCTGTCAAAGTCACAAATCCAATGTGACAACCTGTCCAAATCAGCTGTTGTGTGAGACGGTGGAAATCCCGTGTGCTGTGATATTTGCTTGAATATTGCAGGCTATATTCTGTAGGTTATGACATCTGCGTTTCTCGCTTATCTAGAGTGTGCAGCAGTTAATGTAGACAACAAAAACACAGAGATTTGATTGAGCGTCTTGTGCGGTTATTTTTCTTTCCCTTTGTTGTAAGATGTGACATTTCTAAGTAATTTAACTTCTCCGGCTTAAAGTCTGTATATACACACGCATATAATATACACACATTCTCAATTTTAGCCCCTTTTTCCTCATGGCTTTCTCTACTTTGTTACCCTCCTTTTCTTTTCTCTTCTTTCTCCTCCCTTCACCGTATATCTTCTTTCTTCCCCTCCAGGTGGTGAGGTAGCAACCCCGAGGTTCACTCAGTATTTCCGTGGTAGCCTGTCAGGTCTGACAATCCGACCGGGCCGCATCGAAACCCAGAAGGTTATCTCCTGTTTGCAGGCTTGCAAAGAAGGCCTTGATATTAACTCCCTTGAAAGCCTCGCTAAGGACATAAAGGTATGTGGAAAAAATGGAGACGTGCAACATATTTCCGCCTTTCTCTACAGTAACAGCTGACTGCATCTTCATTGATTTAAAAGGAAGACGTAAAGTGCTGTGTCCTACTGACAATTCATGTGTCACTTTTGAGCAGTTAAGGCTTTCTGAACATTTCTTAGGATGTTATCTTAGGTTTACAGTACATTGACTTTCATTTCTCCATCCATCCATCCATCTTCTTCCGCTTATCCGGGGCCGGGTCGCAGGGGCAGCAGCCTAAGCAGAGAAGCCCAGACCTCCCTCTCCCCAGCTACCTCCACCAGCTCCTCCGGAGGGACTCCAAGGCGTTCCCAGGCCAGCCGAGAGATATAATCTCTCCAGCTTGTCCTGGGTCTGCCCCGGGGCCGCCTCCCGGTGGGACGTGCCCGGAACACCTCACCCAAGAGGCGCCCAGGAGGCATCCTAGTCAGATGCCCGAACCACCTCAACTGGCTCCTTTCGATGTGGAGGAGCAGCGGCTCTACTCTGAGCCCCTCCCGGATGGCTGCACTCCTCACCCGATCTCTGAGGGAGAGGCCAGCCACCCTTCGGAGGAAGCTCATTTCGGCCGCTTGTATTCGCGATCTTGTTCTTTCGGTCACTACCCAAAGCTCATGACCAT
>VOQJ01011964.1:15948-30949 GCA_015052665.1 Apistogramma diplotaenia | reverse complement strand
GTATCAGGATGACAATGCACCACTTCACACAGCAAGACTGGTGAAAGATTGGTTTGATGAACATGAAAGTGAAGTTGAACATCTCCCATGGCCTGCAGTCACCAGATCTAAATATTATTCAGCCACTTTGGGGTGTTTTGGAGGAGCGAGTCAGGAGACGTTTTCCTCCACCAGCATCACATCGTGACCTGACCACTATCCTGCAAGAAGAATGGCTTAAAATCCCTCTGACCACTGTGCAGGACTTGTATGTCATTCCCAAGACGAATTGATGCTGTATTGGCCGCAAAAGGAGGCCCTACACCATACTAATAAATGATTGTGGTCTAAAACCAAGTGTTTCAGTTTCATTGTCCAACCCCTGTATAGTTGGATTGTGTAATGTTTCGGGTACTGTGTGAGTGAGTGCTATGCTGGAGGAAGCTACCTCTGCTGGTAGGAGTGATGGGAGCTCCACACCGCCTGTTTCTGGCTGCGGGCACTCTGCTCTCTGAAGTACTGAGCATGCAGCTCCCACTGTTGCCGCCACTGGGCCTCCTGCTCCCGCTGCCGGGCCAGCTGGTCGGCCAGGACCCGAGACCGACTGGGCACACGGGTCGAAAATGTCGGCAGAGCCATGAACCTGAATCACAGTGAACACAAGATATATATACACAACACTAATATCAAATTGCTTAAGAATATCAGTGCGGACTCTTTCATTAAAGCATGCCAGAGTAAAAAGCCAATATAGACGAGGTCCGCCATGAGAAGACAAAGGTCTCCCAGCCCATCCTCTTCCTCTACTAACCCTACTTGTTCTTAAGTGAGACTTACGCCGGAGATAACTCAGTATCTCTGCTCTGCCCGTGAAACATTAGTTATTTCCGGACACTAAAGAATAAAGAAAACAATAAGAACAAAACTACCGACTCTAACTGCCCACAAACAAAGACATGAAAAGCGTTTAGCGACACAAATAGCAGCTACTTAGCCTATCGGCGGTACCTCGTATTGCCTCCGCTCAGCGTTTAATATAAATCAGTCGAAGTTTTGCCTTCACGCACAGAAAGTTCACATTTATTCACTTCAATAATACAACAGTCCTTAGTTACCGATACATACACTTCCTAGTTACTCATACGCTACGGGATGAAGTAAAGGCCAAAAATGCGAAACCAGAAAACGCGAAACGCAAATTTCTCCCACAGTTTTCTTTTCGCATGTAAGTCAAAACCTGATTACACGGGAAAGTGGAAAACAAAACAACAAAAAAACCACACAAAAACAGTACAACAGTAGAAATTGATAATATTGAAGCTTGCTCCACTGCAATATTTTTAAGTCAATGTTTTGAGGTTTTAGGTCAAAATTTCAATTTAGGTATCTGAAAACTTTGACTTACTGACCAAACATGTAAAGATTTAAAAAATTCGAAACACTGACTTGAAATTGTGAAATAATCACCCCAAATCTTGACTTACGGACCGCAGAATAAATAAATAAATTCCAGTGGCAGAAACAGTATAGACTAGTAGGTGACTGAGTCACAGTGTTTGTGTTTTAACCTGAATCTTAATCTAAATTTCTTAAATTCCGCCCAACCGACAAGGACCTCACTATTATTATTGATATCATTACTATTATTATTATGACTTCTGCTACCACTAACAATAATAACTAGAACGTAAATAAAATAACGATAAACAATAGGAACAATCAAACCCACTCTGTGAACTAACTGAAACTAATCTGCATGTATAATACATTTTAACATTTTAAAGTTTAAAATACATACGATAAAAAAAATTAAAGTGCGAAAACCAAAAACGATGCAATTCATTTGTGATGCAAATTACTTTGACTTTTACACTAATGGCTGCATGACTGCTGGGATTCCAGTGCCATTAACTGACTAATACAGAACAATGTCACGATATTCCACCAAACTCCATTAGTTGGCAGTAAAGCAGCATATGTGATTAAACGCAGAGGAAAACCAGCGTCAGCTGATAGAGTACGTCAGGTGGTCTGGATTTCTTTCTTCTGTCTGACTGAAGTGTGTCGCTTATCTGCCCTCTTACCCCGGCAGGTGGCGATGGCCCGGATCCATCACTAACAAGTCGATTGCATGAGCTCCCCTGCAGCCCGAGGTTCAACGTAGGTGACTTCCGTGTGTGTGTGTGTGTGTGTGTGTGTGTGAGAGAGAGAGAGAGAGAGAGAGTGTGTGTGTGTGTGTGTGTGTGTGTGTGTGAGAGAGAGAGAGAGAGAGAGAGAGAGAGAAAGAGAAAGAGTCTGTGTGTGTGTGTGTGTGTGAGAGAGAGAGAGAGAGAGCGAGAGAGAAAGAGAAAGAGTCTGTGTGTGTGTGTGTGTGTGTGAGAGAGAGAGAGAGAGAGAGAGAGAGAGAGAGAGAGAGAGAGAGAGTGTGTGTGTGTGTGTGTGTGTGAGAGAGAGAGCGAGAGAGAGAGAGAGAAAGAAAGAGAAAGACTTTCTGTGTGTGTGTCGGTTCTCCTCCTCCTGGTGTCACTGTGAAGCTGCAGTGGAGGGTTGACAGTTTGTTTCTAAAATTTCAAGCGTTAAAAGTGTATCCAGACTGAAGAGATGACTCTCCTGATGGAGCATCAGTTCAGACAGCTGCCAGCTGACAGACAGGTGGAAACAAGACCGTTTCTGGAAGCTGTGTCATACCTTCCACCATTCTTTGGTAAGTGAAGTTTCCAGTGTGACACAGCAGTACCATTAATTAATGCTAATGGTACTGCAAATGAAGCTGTGAATTAGGAAAGAAAGACTTCTTTTGAAATGACAGCAGAGAAAATTTATAGTTGTGGGTGTGATTATGATTAATTTTTCAGAGGCTACCAGATTGATGTATTTAGTGACTCTTAGACTGGTCCAGCAGAAACAAAAATGCATGGTTTACATTAAAATTCCCCCCCTGCAATGGATCTGTTTCCTTAGTACTGTAAATCTTTATGCAGAATTTCTTTGATCATTAAACACTGAAGTTGCAGCGAGGATAAATCTGTCACAACACTTCCACCAAGCTTAACGAAACAATGTTGCTTTTCCTAATGATAATCTTTTTTTGGATCGTATTTCTCTCCATCAACCTGTCCACAATCCTTTAGCATGCATAATTTACTCCGCTGGCCTGGATTTTAAGTTGTGAAAATTGATTAGTACGGTGTTGAGTTCCCGTTGCCCATTCACCGATGCCGCGGTGTGCCAGGGCATCTTTGTGTGACTTCATTCTCTATTAATACGCCAAAGTCCCTCTATTGAATTTGCCACGTGAAACCCTTGAGATGAACCAAGTCTGATGTCGATATTAAGCTCTTTCCTCCTTGTCACCATTATTCTTCCTGACCTAGAAATTTTTGAGCCAACTTTCCTACAAGCCATTACCATCCGGCACACTCACAGTGCATTCACGCAGGTGTTTGAAACTATCTTGCCTAATTAGTGTTCTTATAAAGTGAATTCCATTGGCACGTTCACCCTCCTGCTATTTCTGCTTCGTCATACTAGTGTATTTTATTTTTATTTATACCTAAACAGACATAAACTTTAATAGCAAAATGTCACCGTGGCTGTGCCCAAAACCACCCTGAGAAAGTAGATGTCTAATTAGGAAGTAATTCTGCTTTACTTTATTAAATGCATTTAAAACTCGCCTAAGCATTAATTTCAAGAGGTACAGCTTTTACTACAAATGCCTTCTTCCTATCAAGAGTGTGTGGAAACTATAGAGTGAGCCATAAAACCTGAGGTTGTTTGTGAGACAATAAAATGTTGCAATTGTTGTTGTGGTGATGCATTACATCAGCATGATAGAAAGGACTTAGTCATGGGTAGAATCCACTAACAGCTCAAGGGCTGAAGGCTGTCTGTTGTATCAGCAGATCAACCAGTAGCCGTGTGTGGTCCGTCTCATTGTTTACCATCACTATATGCTCAGTATAGCCTAATTAAGTGACACCATGTGACATGTCTGTAAAAACAGAAGACAAACAACTTGGTTATGTTTCCATCAGACTTTTATCACTGCAGATGTTTTAGTGAAACACATTTTGTTGATGACTGTTCAGGAAACAATCCTGCACAGTAAAAGCTCAGCTCGCCCGAATGTCTTTCCCCCTTTTTTTAAAAATAAAAAAATCCACACAAATCCAAATGAAACTCTAACCCTACAGCAAACTAAGAACATGCCTTCCACCATCATCAATGCTGTGTGTGGTCAGAGGTTTATACGAGCTTAAAACTCTTTACCAGAGGGAGCCAAAAAACAAACAAACCCTAGAACATTGTATATGTGTTGTCCCTCACTTTATTAAAGCTATATCATAGAAGAAACTATTTTCAGCTGCTCCCTTATTCACAAGGCGTCGCCACATCAGGCAGCTCTGCATATTTGAGTCGGTACACCGGATGCCCTGCCTGACACAGCCACAAAAGGGATTTGTGTCTCCTCCTGGAAATGAACTGGGGATCTTCTGCTTGTTAGGTGCATGTGTAAACTAATGAACTCATACAATTCAAAGGCTGTGCACTTTTTTTCTACATCTTCCCATTTAACTCATCTAATTTTAGACATTTTAGACACACATTGGACTGAATGCTGTGCACTGCAGGTTTTCAAAGGTAATACTACCCAACAGTCTAAGAATACAGACAGGTAAAATGATTAGTGTAGGCTTGAGCTCTCTGGATATTGTTGTAATCATGAAGGAAAATTATGACAAATTTTATTTAAATAAATCAAACTTGTCATCTGTTAACTAAAGTTGCAAATGTATGGATTGTTTATAAGACTCCACAAAGGATCCTGTCCATACAAACCAAACAAAGTTTCCTCCTGCTTCATATTTAACCTTCGTGTTGATTAGTAGACAATGTTGATCACCACAAGGAGCTCTCAGGAATGTTCACCATCTCATGAGAGCTCAGTATTTTTTGTTGACATGCTTTGTGCATAAATTTTGACTTCTTTAATTTCCAGTCACAGCCTGTGTAAATATTCCTCCTCAGATTGCCTTGGCTCTACTATTTATGCACCGATTAAGGCTGACATATCGAATAACATCACAGTAAGTATGCTAATTCCTTTTAAATGAGTGAAATTTGTCCCTCCACTTTTACATTGCTAAAGAATGTTATTATACAATAACATGCACCATTTTTACTCAAAGAAAATCAAGGCAGTTTACGATAGCAACCCCGGACGGTTCAAGACACTCCAGCAGATTTTGGAGGCAGAGAAGGAAATGCACGGAGGAGCATGGCCCAAAGTTGGAGCAACTTTGGCGCTTATGTGGCTAAAAAGGTCTGAGATTTTAGCTTGCGGCAATGAAGTGACGTGCAGTCAGGGGAGGCATCATGGCAATATAATTAAAAAAAAAAGAAATTTATTCAGTGATTTGTATTTTTAAATTCTTTTCCATTTAACTTCGCCATTTTTAGTTTTTTCCCCCAAAATATCCGAATTTTGGTGAGGCAGCAGCCCGCTGAGCCACACCATGGATTGTGCAATGACTATGCTAAGTGTGCTAGCATTTTAGCTGGTGTATATAATGCACAGTGTTTTTTTTTTTATCAACAACTGTATGTGTGTAACGTATTCTTGTGCTGAGCGATCACAAAACTGCTATGAAGAAACACTAGGTGAGGCGCAGTTCTCGTGCCTCGTGGCAGGGGGCGCTGGTGATCCCAGGGATTCTTCCTCTGCAATAATAGAATTAGACAGCAAGCTACAGTAAACAGGTAGCAAACAAGTTATCAGTGCTGTTCTTCAAAAGGAGCGGTGCATGGACTTCATTTATAAGTAAAGGTATGAAGATAATAACGTTTTTTTTAAAGTCATTTTTTTCTATGCTAGTTTGTATATGTAAAGAATGCTGATATGAAATTTTAAACAAAATACATTAACTGTTGCCAGTCAAATGGTGAATAAGTTACTCTGTATGGTTCATATGTCAGTGCCTCACCAGCCGTGACCCTCACTGCACGTCACTGCTGCACTGTGCTTACTTATTCAAGCTGAGAAAGGTCTACATTCATAATCATTGTGCATGCCTTCTTTTCCAAAAGGGGTCTAAAATTTATCCAAGTCTTCCTTCAGAGCCTGGTGGATGGAGAAAAGGATGAGAATAACCCAAACCATATTCAAGTCAATGTCACCAAAGCCTATGAAATAGCACTGAAAAAATATCACCGCTGGTATTGGCAACATCTGTTCAAGGTGTGTTCAAAGCAGCTAGGAACATTTTTCTTAAGCTCATTAGATGCACAGGTATGTGTGTAAATTTGGCTTTTGTGTTTGTTCTTTTAGCTCGCTCTTTATGCTGCTCCGTATAAGTCTGATTTCCTGAGAGCCCTCTCCAAGGGTCGGGATGTCAAGGAAGAGGAATGCTTGGAAAAAATCAGAAAATTCCTCATCAACTTCTCTGCAACTGTTGATGCTGTGTATGAGATGTACACCAAGATGAATGCTGATCTAGACTACACAGTGTGACTGCAGGACTGTCCGGTGCTTTCCGCAAATGAGTCATCCGGCCATTAAGTCATTTATGTTCGGCACCTCTGCGGTCTGCATGCTGAAATGGCTATTTCGGGTCACCTAACCGCTGACTGTGCCAGAGCATAATATTCACTTCTGGTTTTGCCGGTATCTCAGAGTTCAATTCTGGGGCAAGACATACAAAGATGTTTTTTTTTTTTTTTAATTGTTTTACTATGTGCTTGAGCAAAGAAACAAGCAAAAAGCACGAAATGCCTGATGACATATATAATCAGCTGATACCAAGTCGTCACAAAATATACTATTATTTATTAATGAAGTAACTTATCTATAGGAAGAAACATACTTATGTATTTGTAATCACAGAGCTAATGGGAAACTGTTGAATTTAAGCAATATCTAACATAGGGCTGTATGGTATTTATACTAAAGTAAACTCATGCTGTATTGTATAGCTGTCTGTGATTTAAGTTAATTCTGGATTTAATTATCGCCTGGCCTACAACCAGTAATCACTATCATGACTTCCAGTATCATTTAGGTTCCTCTCTCTCTGTCAGACTCACTGCACACTATTGAAAATGTTCTCTATTGCACACCTGTTTGTGCCTTAAACTGGAGGTACGGCTCATGTCTGCAACCATGTCAGCTCCTCTGCCTGTGATTGTTTATGCACGTATGATTACCGAAGGCGCTGCCTGTCTAAAATATAGCTAGCTGCTATGAAGGACGTCCACATCTGTGCTGTCTTTCTAAATCAGTGAATCATCAGTGTTTTTCGTACAAAATATCTTTTGATGGTTGATGTTGTGTGGTGTGCCTTCTGCCATTATGTTGCAGTGTGTGTGTGTACAGTGCAAAATAACAAATACTGTACTGTCATGTGATTATTAAATTATTTATTTCTTCTCTTCTTTAATTTGTTGCCTGTTATTGTGTATCTGTGCAGTTTTCCCCCATGTTTTACACTAGACAAAGTGTATCTAAGTTATTCTGTGCAGTGGAGTTTTGAGGTCTGAGTATCCCACTTTTCTTCCATCATCCATCTGTCCATCTGACATAACTGACTGATGATATCCTGACTGTCTACAGCCATATGTAAAACATGGTGGAGGCTCTGTTGTGGTTTGGGGCTGCATTTCACCCAGTGGTGTTGGAGATCTTGCCAAAATCTATGGAATCACAAATGCAAAGGAGTAGCATCAAATTTTGATCCACTGTACAATACTATCTGGAAAGCATCTGCGTGGCAAAGGCTTCATTCTTCACATGACAGTGATCCCAAACACACTGCTAATGAAAGGTAAAAGCATACCTGGATAGAAAAACACAGGTTTCAATAAAATGTTGTGGGTTTAAGTTGAACTGAGCCAGCAGTGTGATGCCGCGGGGCATTTAGTTATGATTGTTCTGCTTTGAGTCTCGTTCCGATATGAAGTTGAGCTCGCTGCAGTCTGTTAGAGGAAACATACCTAGGGAAGTAGTTGACATAATCGAGAAGTATCATCAAAACAAGTTTTGTCTGTAATTTCAAACAAGCTGAAGAGCAAACAAACACTTTTGCACTTCAGATGACGCATGCTGTCTGTTTTTAACTGCTTTCATTTTTGTGGATCAGGAACATGTGAGTATTACTGAAAGTAAGGTTTGCATGATGTTCGCTTAGAGTAAGAATTAATCAGCATATGTTCATGAATGTGATTTTCTGTTTGCAGAAGAAACTGCAGTCTGTAAGTGTTTTCACAGTATTTTAGAAATTCTCCTCTTAAGTTTGACTAAGTGTGATATATATATGTTCTTCTGTTTAAAGTAAGCAGGTCAGTGATCATTTATTTGAGGAGCCGGCGATGGATGCGTGTGATGAAGTGGACAGGTGAGAGATTGATGCAGGTAGAGTAAGAGTTTTTTCTGTGTCATCAGTATGTGTGGGAGAAGTGGTTCATTGCTCATTCAGTCACTTGGATGTTTCTCCACTGAATGTGCTGCATCCAGATGAACAGAATCAACCTTCTGGGATTTCCTGCCTGGATTATTGCTGGATTATTGGAAGGCTGCATTAAGAAACAATAAAGCTTGACTGTCATGGTCCTTCCTATTGGTTTTGGGAATGCTCCATTGATCCGTGGTTGCTTGGTGTCCACATTATGCTTTAAGTATATTTAGTCCTGCTCTCAATTGCTCAGTTAGTTCCTTCCTCCAGTGTCAAGTGTCATATCACATTTCCTGTTTTATTTTAGTCAAGAGAGTTCAGGCTGTGTTGAATAAAAATGTGTAGATAACTGTTCACACATTCTTATGCTTTTGTATAGCTCCTCATGTTCCTTTTCTGTAGCTTGCCACACCCTTCTCAAAGGAATTTAGTAAACTGTTCTCGATTCCACTGAGTGAGTTTGGAGCGTGGAACTGAAGGTTGGTATTTGACAAACTGCTGCTCTCCAAAGGTATGTTCATTCCTCAGTGTGGCTGCTAATGAAAGGCACACAAAGACAGGGTCAACAATTACTGTAACTATTAATCTCTGCTTTTAATTTAGTGTGGACTGGAAGTCTTGTGCAAGTCTTGAGCCCACATTTCTTTATATTTTGCTAGGAGAATGGAAAATAGGTGCAGCGATTCATCAGAACACTTGTAAACATATATGGGAATACAGCATATAAGGCAAAAAGCGAGTTTGTACAATTCTATAAAGCTTGTGTGTTTGGGATCATTGTCATGCTTAAAAATGAAGCACTTGCCAATTAGATGTTTTCCAGATGGTATTGCACAATGGACCCAAATCTGACAGCATTTCTTTTTCATAGTTCATCAAATTTAGCAAGATTCTCAATACCACCAGTTTAAATTCAGCTCCAAACCATGACAGGTCTCTTTTGACCTCCTCTGCACTTACTATGATGATTTGAAACAAAAATCTCAATTTTGGATTCAACACTGCATAGGACCCGCCTGGTTCTTGTGTAATTCGGCATACTTCAATCTTTTCTTCCTTCCTTAACACTGTATCTTTTATTTTATTTAATTATTTTTTGGAATGATGTAGATAATAATCAAAACAAGCAAAGCTCAGCTCTCCTCTGTTGTTTATGATGGTACAAGCAGAGAGGAAAAACCAGTTCCTCCAGAGTGGCGTGTGAGGGCATGCAAACTGCGTGCAGGTAGTTCCAGGAAAAAGCTGGAGGCTTCAGTGACGGTGACGCTTGATTGAATGGGATTCAGCTGCACTCCGTAACTGCATAGGAGTGAACACCTAGCGGTCAGACGTGGTACTTCACTTTAAACTTCCGCGTTGGTTCCAGCGTTGAGGCAACGATGTGGCCACTTTGTCCCACCCAGAATTTGTGAAAGCGTCCGTTGTTCTTTATTACTTTAACGGGTACGTGAGGCGGTTTCATGTCTTTTCATCTAGATGCCTGAAGTTTGATTAATGCAGAGGACGCATTCAAGGGGCGCCCAACAGGTCAGAGAGAACACTTCCAAACTTTGTATGGGACAAATGTGCGGAGAATGCTGTAACTGAGGGAATGGAAACAGGATTTGCTAGTTAGAAGAAGGTAAGGAATATCTGCTGAATATCTGCTTTTTGATGCCTTCTTCAGTAATAAATCATATTAAAATGAATAGTATATATATGTACAAAATAAATAGTAGTATAATTATTGAGCGTTAAGCACAAACTTTTTATTAATAAAATACTGTGGAAACAGTGATGTGTGAATTTGCATATTTAGCTCTGTTAATGTTTGTGTTTTTAAAAGCTTTTTATTCTTGTGCTCTTAAATAAATATAGTGGATGAGGTTGTATTTTGGGGCTATAATCTTTCAAACTCTTAAAACCAATTTTTTTTTAAAACCTCTCATGCTTGCTGTTCTTGCGCGCTCAGACGTCACCCTCGTGGCTCTGGATAATTTCGTGTCAGCTCTGGCAAAGCAGGAAATCCCACATCCCCGACAGGGACACTCAGTGTCACTCACACTGAGAAACTTTCACAAGTGAATTTCCACTTACCTCACGTGGATAGTGTGAATGTTGGATCAACTTGATATTTTATGATCCCATCCTATCACTGACTCAGACACCTCCACTAAAAAATATAGTCTTTGCACTCAGTGTTTTAGTTTTCTTATAATCAGAGGCAGCCTCTCTTTAATCCTGTCTTCTCTTTTGTTGTTTTTTAACCATCAAATGCTCACTGAGGTGCAAAGGCATGATAATCCAGTGTGCCCAGACGGGTCTGTGAGTCATTCCTCTCGCTTTAGTGGGACCCCAGCTCTCTTGCTTGTTTTGCTTCTTTGCAGCATAGTGTGGCTTAGGCAATGTGTTAGTGTCTTAAGTAAATTCAGGAAAGCCTGTTTTTTTTAAAAAAAAGATAAGTTCATGTTGCACAAAGTCTGAGAACATACTGTAGCTGCATTGTGTCCATTTCTTGTGCAGAGATACTGTAAGATGTAATGAGAAAACATATAGGGCAGTTATTTAGCCTTTTAGTATATGTTCTGTGCTAAAACAGGAAGGTGGCGTGATTCTGCCTCCTAGAAAAAAAACTTGCGTCTCTGACCAATGAGAGTCCAGGCTCATATTGATGTTGGCATTGCTCCTTTGTTAAGTTTTCCACACATCCCTCGTCTAAACACAGGCGCTCCTGTTATGTCACTTAGCACATACAGATGTTTTGTCTGTACCTCTGTGCCAGTACTTCCCATGATGGTTACTTTTCTTTGTTCTGCACAGCACCCTCATGCTTCAGCGTCATTTCTAGGTCCCCCTGAAGAGGAATTTGGCACATCACTGTGACAGAAGGGATGAATGAGGTACGAAGTGCACCTGAGTGTGTGATTTTTAAATCCACTTTAAGCTTTTAGTGTAGATTTCAAGCGTCACTGTGGTAATTGTAGTTTTTAATCTATTTTCTTGTTAATCAGAAAGGGTTATTATTTACTGCGGCTTGCTCGCCATCTTCCCACACTACCCTTAAAAGCACTGCTGTTCAGAGATAAATAAAACAGATATATTGCAGTTTTATCTAACCCTGCACATCAAATACCATATAAAGTATTTAATGTGGCTGTTTTTAGAGTTGCTATATAAATGTAAATTGGTATCTTTGGATTTTACAGACTTATTTTTTTAAATACCATTTAATACCAATAGCAAACAAATGGGAGTCATAGACAATTTCCTGAGGGTTCCCAGGTTTCAGTAAGCAGCTTGGCCGGAGGTGACTGAAAGACTGCGTCTCTCATGTCTTACATCCTCCTTCCTAATGTGACCAGTGGGCAGTTTTTCAGTTATTTAATGTTAATGTATTAATTTAATATCAGAAAATGTTTTTATTTCTACATAAATATCTGGATGATTTAAACAGATTTGGGATTGATTTAATTTGAAGACTTTCTCGACATTTTAAAGAGCCTGCAGCTTTCTCAGAACTTTTTTCTCATTTGTATTGAAGGGGCGAGCTGCCATCTTCAGGAGGTGCCACCTCGGCTTGTCCAAGGCCAACGCCCCTGGGTCAGTCTCAACCAAAGATGCTTCCTCTGTGGACGTGGAAGACAGTGAGGCTGCTCAGCCTGAGAGTGAAGCAACCTTGTCTGAGTTCTCAAACCTGTTTGAGAGCCAGGATGGCTCCCCATCAACTCAGGACACGAGTCAGGAGTCGGTCCTGGAGGCGGGCCACCCCTCTGACAGCAGACATAACCTGCGGATGAAGTTCCAAGATGCCTTCAGGAAGGGCATATCCACGCCAATGGACCTACTGGAATCCACCATATACGAGTCAAATGTTGTTCCCTGTCCCAAAAAAGCACCCATGGACTCACTCTTTGACTATGGTACCTACAGAAATGCAAACAACCAGAAGAGACATAGGAAGAAGCTCCCGAGAGGGTGAGCTAAAAGATCTAAGCTGCCTCCAAGCTGCAGCACTTGTGTGTTTCCAGGATTTGAAAAAGATTCAAACTTCTTGCGTTAGGCGTTTACTCTTCTGTCGTTAAAATGTACTGGATTTTTTTTTTTCTGTGGACAAAAGGGCTCGTTTGGAAAAATGTTGTCATTAAAAACAAAATTCTCCCACACTGGCCGCTCTGTAGACAGAGGTGTGCCACATGAAGCGGTACAGCTTGTACACAGAGACGCACTGTGAGTGAGGCAGCCCGCCATTCAACACATTCCCCAAGACCCAACAGAGGGTATGTTGTTGGTTCCCCTGCAGCCATTGAGGTAATATTAAGGCGTCTGTTCCTGGTTGCTCTACCTGTCCCATACACACAGAGGTCTATTTATTTGAGCACTGAAGGGTGTGTTTGATTGCTTAAAAGATGTTTTTAAGTCAAAAACCTTAATTTTCTATCAATAAAATATGAAACAAATTCACAGGTGCAAAGGGAGTCCCTGCTCTTGCTGCAGAGCGAGAATAGAAATATCAAACTTTTATTGTCATCAAACATGGAGTATGATGAAAATATAGCAGCTGCCACAGTTCAGTGCCTCTTCTTTATAAAACCTAAACAAGAAGGTGAGCAAAATTCTGTAAAACCAGTATGTATATTTACAGGGGAATAAATAATTGTAGCAAATTATATATAATCACCTTATAGTTCAGTAAGAACATGTGACATAACATCAAGTCGTGTTTCTGTGTGATCTTAGTAAAACAGAGGCATCTTGTGACGACAGCCAAAGCGATGACCCACCAAAAGTCATGAAACAATTCAACCGCCCGCTTCTCTTCGACTGTGTGTCACGTGGAGACCCCGGCGACCTCGAGGGCCTGCTGGAGTACCTGCAAACTTACAACAAGAGGTTAACTGATGAGGAGTTCAGAGGTAAGGTTTTGAGATGCAGGTTATTCACACTGATTCCCCACGCCTTTCTACATTTTTTTACAGTTTCAGCCACTGCTCTTGAGGTGAAACTCAGCTTCGTCCTCTGGCTCCTTTTGAGCTTTCGTACTTCCTTGGCTCCCTCTGTCTCTTATCTCGTTTCGACCAAGAGGTCATTAAGGGGGAAAGTTGGAGTGACGTTACAGCTTCCTGTGCGTGCCTGAGAAGTTTTGCGAGCGTTTTGTCAAACAGCAGAGGGAAATCACAGCAAACTGTGGAGATTAAATAGTGCTTATTTTTAGACTCAGGGACTCATAATGGTGAAGGGCTTGTTTGACCCCCGTCTTTTAACAGCTTGCTACTGTGAATCCCAAATACTGATTTATTTCCAACACTTCCTAAAACTTGTGCACACGTTCCGGGTATTGGAGTACATCTATTAGTACTGGGGTAGCCTTAAATGGTGGCCGGCTAGAGAGGCGGTGGAAAATTTGGATGGCACTTAGATTAGATTCAGCAAATAAATAAAAGCACTTTTTAAACTATTATGTTTGGATCTTTATCTTTCCACTAGAGCCGTCCACGGGTAAGACATGTCTGCCAAAAGCCTTGTTAAACCTTTATGATCGTCAGAACAACACCATCCCAGTGCTGGTGGACATAGCAGAGAAGACTGGAAATCTCAGAGAGTTGATAAATACTCCCTTCAGGGATGTCTACTACAGAGGTATGAAAGCAATCCCAAAATGAACACATGCAGATGCATAAAATGAATTTTCAATTTTTCTTTTAAAATGTATATGAATTTTGCAGTTAGATTTATACAAGGCTGTGATCCCTTCATCTTGCACTGAGCTGAAGCTCACAGAGCTGTAAGCCAGATCCAGTTATGGGGAATAGGAATGTATTTAGAGTTGGTGTGTTTACAACACTTCACGACCCTGAACTGGATAAATGGTGAAGAGAATGAATGAACGAATGTTTACAGCAACTGTTTAATGAAGAGATCCAGGCACCATTTGTTTGGATAATCCAAGCAGTGATATGGCATATGGTAATATTTCTTCTGTTGGTTTTGGTGGCATTGTCAGGCCAGACAGCGCTCCACATCGCCATCGAACGACGCTGTAAGCAGTACGTGGAGCTGCTGGTGGAGAAGGGAGCTGACGTTCACGCCCCGGCGAGAGGACGCTTCTTCCAGCCCAAAGACGAGGGCGGCTACTTCTACTTCGGTAAGGGTCAGCGCATACAACTTGTGCTTCTGTTTTTCCACTTTGAGCACACCTATTCCCAGTCAGCCACACACACGGAGTCCTGGAAATAAATATATATATATATTATTTATATAATTGTGTGGTTTGTATGACTTTACTGGTCACATTTTCAGTTTCCACTGTCAGTGCTTTGCTCATAAGCGGTTATTCAGCTTTCTTTCTTTTTTTTTTACAATGCAGAATTGACATCAGTACAACGCAGCAGCTGCCAAGATCAAGCAGTTAACACATGGCACATTTTTCTGGCAAATAAACATCTGTTTCCATGGAGAAATGAAGTGACATTTTGGCAGGGCTAATACATTCAGGGTACTGCTGTGCTCCAGTGGTGAACTCCACCTCATACCCAGATGTTTTTTTTTTTTTTTTTTGAAGCCTCAAGGAACCGTTATTAGTAACTCTCCGAAGA
>VOQJ01011963.1:40341-54912 GCA_015052665.1 Apistogramma diplotaenia | reverse complement strand
GCAGTAACGCAGCACTAAGCTGGTTTCTTTGTTAAACCCACAAGAAGAAGAAGAAGCCGGAGCACTGTAAAGCAGCTAAACGATCTTTAATGGATTGGATTTCATTTTTTATTATTTTCCGATATCCGATACCGTATTTTAGGTCAGGATCGGACCGATACCAAATATCGGATCGGCGCATCCCTAGTTTATACACAAATCAGGTCCATCTTATCACAAATATCTTTGAGAAATGGAAAATGCATCACAAACAGGGACTCAGGTCTCAGGAGGCTACACACCTTGTAAACATGAATCAAACTCCAAACATGCAACTTAAAGTAAGCTTCAATTTAACGTAAATGTATATAGAGCTTTTGTACTGCTTTCACCTAAAACATACCAAAATAAGGAGTCTACCTTTGGCTATTGCTGTTGCTATGACTCTGTGTTACAACTGAGTTACTTTACATGTGCTGTAAGGGATTACTTGGCCAGTCACTCACTTAGTCAAGCTGCTGCTGCCCACGCTGCAATATGATCGATCATCCAGTGATTGACCATGAAATGCTGATGTGTTCCCATTAATGATCAGACAGAAGGCAGACTCTGATGAAACTGTAAATAATGTGATAAAAATCCTTCCTTAACATGATGTAATAATGCAGAGTATATCTTGAAGAAGTTGTCATGTAAGGGTGCCATATGATAGATTTAATCAACCATCAGTTTCAACCATTTATAGAATCCCAATATCTGCCAATATCTGCATATGCGCTCGATGCTTATTTGCAATAAAGAATGCCGACCTTCTAAAAGGACAGTTCGGCAAAAGTAAGTGATCAGAAGCCCAGACACCACAAAAAACATTCCCTAGAAGATGATGTAATGTGCTGTCTAACTGATGATGAACTATCATTTAGAGATGGTCCACCAAAACCTCTCTTTTGGAATTAACCTCCAGAATGGAATTAAAACAGGTGTACACTATCAGTGTGGTGGTGTAAGGCAGAGACTTTCTGAAGCTCACCTCCAGTCTCAAATTTCCAGTGTTAACCGGGGACTAGGTATCGTCATCCTCCCCCAGGTTAAGATTAAACAGAAACATGCCATGTGTTAAAGGCGTCACATGTAATGTATAGCGGTAAATCTTGTGGTGATGAAAAGGTTTTACAATTCTCTGGTAAAAAGGTTTTGGTCAAACTGAATATGAAAAGCCTTTGCTGGCATTTGGGAAGGAAATTCAAGGGTGACGTCTCTAGCCCCCGTCAAAGCCTTCTGATTGTCAACACCAAGTACCAGACATTTAGGAAATTTGGAGGGAACTGGATGAAATGGTAGAGAGTTGGATAAAGTGATAGAGTGTCCTAACGGAGGCAAGATTGGTGATTGGAGCAGAATTCAGTGGACATGTGGAAGAATAGCAGTGGTGACGAGGTGTTAAGGAGACAAATGCAGATTGATAGATGGTAGTGGACTTTGCAAACAGGATGGGAATGGATGGGAATGGCTGTAGTGAACACATAATTAAAGAGTGGAGGAAGGCGCACACAGGCAGACTGCATCTTATGCAGAAGGTAGACTCTGAAAGAGATAAGAGACTACAAGGTGGTGACAGAGGACAATGTAGTTAGATAGCATCAAATGGTAGTCTGTAGGATGGCTTTGGAAGTAAAGAAGAGGAAGTGAATGCATGCAATGGAAAGGATTAAATGGTGGAAGCTGAAGAAGGAAACTGTTGCACAGAGTTCCGGAAGGAGTTGAGGCAGGCTCTTGGTGGTAGGGATGCATTACAGCTGTAGTGCTGAAGGAACACTAGCAAGAAGGTTCTTGGTGTATCCTATAGACAGGTGAAAGAGGACAAGGAGACTTGTTGGTGGAATGGGGAAGTACAGGAAAGTACACAAAGGAAAAGGTTAGCAAAGAAAAAGTGAGATAGTCAGGGAGATGAAGAAAGCAAAGAGGAATACTGGAAGGCTATGCATACGGCAAAGAGAGGTGGCAATAGTAAAGATAAGGGCTTATAGTGAGTTGTACGTAAGGCTGGACAAATAGGAAGGAGGAAAGGACTTGTATCAATTGGCTAGCCGGAGAAATTGAGCTGGAAAGGATGTTCAGCAGGTTAGGGTGATTAAGGACAGAAAGGGAAATGTGCTAAGAAGTGAAGAGAGTGTGTTGAGAAGATGGAAGGAGTACTGTGAGGAGCTGATGAATGTAGAAAAAGAGAAGGAGGAGGGAGAATGGAGGACAGTCAGTGAATCAGGAAGTAAAAAAGATTAGTAAGGAGGAAGTGAGGGTGGCTCTGAATAGAAAGGTGGTTGCTCCAGATAACAAACCTGATGAGGGCAGTGGACCATTTGACCAGACTGTTTAACACAATTTTGGAAAGTAAGAGAATTCCTGAGGAAACCTACATGAAGATAAAGCTGATGAGCCACACCATGAAGCTATCAGAGGGAAGACAGGTGATGATCAATGAGTAGCAGTATAGAGGAGGTCAGCAGGAGTTTCAGTGTGTCTTTGTGGATCCAGAGAAAGAATATAATAGAAAAGAACTGCGGTACTGTACAAGGAAGCCAGAAGCAATAGCGAAGTATGTGAGGCTGGTCCAAGACATCTATCAGACAGCACATGACAGTGCTGTAGTGTGCAGTCAGAGTGACAGATGGGTTCAAGTTGGGGTGAGATCACATCAGGGATCAGCTCTAAGCTGTTTCTTGTTTGCCATCGTGATGGACAGGCTGACACATGAGGTCAGGCTGGAGATTCCATGGACTGTGATGTTCACAGACAACATTGTGATCTGCAGTGAGAGTAGGAATCAGGTGGAAGAGAGAGCCTGGATAGGTGGAGGTATGCTCTGGAGAGACGAGGAATGAAAGTCAGTAGAAGCAAGGTGGAGTGGATGAATGAGTGTCAGGGGCGACTTGTGGCAGAAGGACAAGAAGGAAGAGGCCTCTAGCAAGATCTTAGCAGGATCTAGAAGAAGAAACTATTTTCAGCTGCTTCGTTTTTTTCCAAGT
This sequence comes from Apistogramma diplotaenia, assembly GCA_015052665.1. Classification (NCBI taxonomy): domain Eukaryota; kingdom Metazoa; phylum Chordata; class Actinopteri; order Cichliformes; family Cichlidae; genus Apistogramma; species Apistogramma diplotaenia. The sequence goes on along the minus strand of VOQJ01011963.1, from coordinate 51,910 downwards.
GCCACCACATCAGGTAGATCCAGATGTTTGACTTTACACCGGATGACCTTCCTGGTGCGACCCAAAATGGATTGGAGGCTTTCTCTTCTATAGATTCACATCTATGGCGTGTTTTGAAAGACCCATCAGCCTCATCACCTGTTTTTGAATATTAAACTGTGCTGAAACCTTTTTCTTATGTTCTTCACAGAAAGCTCCGTATCACTAGAGAAGGTGTACAGTCTTGGACATTGAGCAGGCACAGGTGCCACCTCCTCATCTTTATCCATAGACTGCTTAACCTGCTTAAGGTGAGTTTCAACAAACTCCAATCTTTGGGAGTCAGTGTAGCTACGAAAGACCTTTCCCCCCCAAGTCTAACCCTCACGCAGATCGTACAGACATAGTGTACTTGAAGATGTACAGTAGCTGCATCTTCCACCTCATCCTGAAAAGACTCAGGCAGCGGCAGCTGGATGTGGCAGTGATACGTCACACTTCTCCTTGGATCATCAGGTAAAGTTTCTCGGTAGATCATCAGAAGTCTCACAAATCAATGAGGTGGAAGGCATTATGTTGAGTTTTAGGCTTCACTCTTGTTAATGTGTCCACTCACTTTCTTAGACATCCTGAGCAAAGCTTTTTTAGCCTTTTTTTTATCACACTCGTAGATTGCATGAGCTCTATATCCACAGCCATCACTAAGTAGGCGGGGCTTGTGGTTAAACACAAGTCTGTGATCGGAGGGACGGCCTTGTATTGATGATGTAACACGGACACCATTTGTGACCTTTCGTAACCTCAGCTGTCAAAACAAAGTATGATGAACGTTATCTAGTTCAGGAGTGTATCGTTATATTTTAGCGGTAACACCCAGTCCACGTCACCAGGGTCCTCCTCCTTTGTGTCTGCCAGTGTGTGCATGTTTGTGTGTGTGTGTGTGTGTGTGTGTCCTTGTGCATCCATGTGTGTACATGCCTGGTAGGTTAAATCCAGTTTCTCCTCCTTTCTATCTCTCTTTCTGTCTGCCTCTGTCACTCACACTAGCTTTGCCAACACTCACTAACACACACACACACATACACACATATTAAAACCACACAAATTCAACAGAGGATTGTACTTGGTCCACTTTTCTGGTGCTTTAGAACGCAAAATATTGTCTTCATGGAGGATTACCACAAACCCGACCAGCAGACAGTGCAGGCACTGAGGAACATTGCCAACCGCCTCCGAATCAACTCGATCAAGGCAACAACTGCAGCGGGCAGCGGGTGAGTTGCATCCACTGATTCTTGCACACAAGCTTTTCTGTAAAATTGTAAATGCACTGCACATATAAAGATGCAAAATTTGTGCAAAACATAATGCAAACCTCAGTTTTTCTGAGCATTGTGCACTGATTAACAGACATAGTCACACCCTCTGAACTGTGCATGAACAGATACACACACACACAGAGCATAAGGGACAGCGTGTCCTGCTTTTGTTCTTCTCCGTCGATTTTTTTTTGTAAATACTAGCTTGAACATCCAGTGTTGTTTGATAAATTGTGCTCTATTAAATAACTTCATTAAATTATTTGATAAAATCTTTAAAAATGTGCATTACGTAATTTCTATGCAGTTATGCTCTACAGAGCATTTGTGGCATATCAGCTGTACACCATGGTGTAGAAAATGTTCTAAATCTCTTAAATGGATGTGCGAGCAGAAATAAATGTGAAACACTTTAATCATAGCTGATAGGTAAATATCGTATTTTTCTTGTGAGTTTTTATTTTATTTTATTTTTTCTGCAAAATTACTAAAATGTAGGTTATTTGAAATTTTCATATTTATTGTGGTTACACGAAAAATCGTGTATTTGACTAGATCATATGCACCTATGAATAAAACAATAGATTACCGTGTATAATGGTGGTTGGACAATATGCAGCAGTAGACTTGCGTATCGTGCGGCTGCTGCCATCACGCAGTGCTCTTCGATGGAAATTTCAATGATAAGCTGAAACCTTTAATGCAATCTCCCCTTGGAGCTGAAATGTTATGTTATATAAGTGTAGAATGTGGTATCTTTACCTACAGTGATACTACAGCACTTTGAGAAGGTACCATAAATAAATAGCTACAGTGACACTTTGTTGCAATAATAAACATGTCAAACTGAACCACTTTTTTGTGTCTCTGATTTTGGTTTTGATTTTGTGTGCATTTGGATTCATTTATGGGTAACAGCACCTTCTCCTCTACTGTACAGATATCCCACATCATGCTGCAGTGTGGCAGAAATTATGTCCGTGCTTTTCTTCCACTCTATGAAGTACCGCCCTGAAGACCCAAGAAACTTCAACAATGACCGCTTTATCCTGTCTAAGGTGAGAGTCAGTAAGCTCTGCTGGTCTGGATATGAGGGCTTCTCTTCCTTTTTGTGTATATGGCTAATAAAGTTGTAATTAAATTGTAATGCCCTGCTTCTCTCCCTGCCTCTCTCAGGGACACGCTGCTCCCGCATTGTACTCCATGTGGGTTGAAACAGGTTTTCTAAAGGAGAGCGAATTGCTCAGTTTGTGCCAAGTTGACTCTACTCTGGAGGGGCACCCGACCCCTGTAAGCTACTGCATACTGTACCCACACCACACCTCAGGACTCATCTCAAAGAACACAAACCCTACTCACACTTTATTCATTTATTTGATTTGTGTTGCATTTCAGAAGCAACAATTTGTGGATGTAGCCACGGGATCGCTGGGGCAGGGTCTTGGTGTGGCCTGTGGAATGGCTTACACTGGGAAATATTTCGACAAGTCCAGGTAATTCCTTGTGCACACACAAAACACCAGTGGAAAAATGGATCAGAAGCAGTATTTGCAACTTCACATGAAAATATCCGCTCACTTTTCAGGTTATGGATATAGCTTTTAGGTTTGCATCCCGTTTTGTGTAGCGCTTCTGATTACGGTCGTCCACATTCTGTGGGTGTGTACTGCAGCTACATAAACTGCTCTCACAATTCTTCTGCTCTAATAATCACAGGCGCAGCAGTCACGCCTCAGATATTTTTACCACCCAAGCAGATTCCATCTTGAAAAAAAGTCCAGATATTATGGTTTAGATCATTTATTGGTTTTTAGTGTTTTGTTTTCAAACGTTATCACAAAAGTGAATGCCTTTGACTACATCAGATTTATCCTATTTAAATATTTATTTGGGGACATTTTGACTTGCTTGCTAATATATCAGGCCATGTGTGATCAATAGGTAAATAACAGTAAAAATTTCTTAGGAAATAAATGCCTTATTTAAACGGCATGTGATCTTGCATTGTTCTCATCCACAGTTACCGTGTTTACTGTCTGCTTGGGGACGGTGAGATGTCGGAGGGTGCAGTCTGGGAGGCCATGTCATTTGCTTCCTACTACCAGCTTGACAACCTGGTGGCCATCATTGACATCAACCGTCTGGGCCAAAGTGACCCTGCACCCCTGCAGCATCATGTAGAAAAATATCAAAGGCGTTGTGAAGCTTTTGGGTAAGAGTGCATATGAAAAATCCACACTGCTTTAGCATAAGTATATATGTGTGTCTATGACATCTCCCAGTGTGAAACATACCAAGAGTCTTTTACTGTGTGTGTGCATAGCTGGCATGCTATCATAGTCGACGGACACAGCGTAGAAGAGCTTTGCAAGGCTCTGAGCCAACCATGCCATCAACCCACTGCCATCATAGCTAAAACCATCAAGGGTAAAGGCATTCCAGGTAAATGCTTGTTATTCATCTGCATGCCCAGTTAAAACTAATTATATTCAAAATTAAACTGCAGTTTTTCAGACCTACCAAACCATGTATATACAAATTTTTTTAAATGATTGCAATGCCATTTTTATGATATTTTAGCTGCAGAAGATAAGCTAGGCTGGCATGGCAAACCTCTGCCCAAAGACATGGCTGACATGGTCATGAAGGATCTGCAGGGTCGTGTCATGAGCAGCAGCAAGCACCTGTACCCACCAGCTCCTATTGAGGACTCCCCACCTGTCAGCCTAAGAAACATCAGGATGCCGAGTGCACCCAGCTACAAGTCTGGAGAAAAGGTCTGTCAAACGTACACAAACAGAAATTTGCATATTCTTAAGTCCTTGCTAATACATAAGCGCTCCAGATAAATGAATGAATGCTACACAACCCTGTCTACAAAAAAAAAAACCTGGAATGCTGAATAAAATATAAATAAAGCTGCAATCATTTGCAAATTGCTTGCATTCCATATTAAATATAAATATTACAAAGAAAACAGATTAGAGCAACAAAATATGATGTATTTTTCACAAAATGAAAGGTTTCATTCATTAAAAAAAGAAAGAAAGAAAGAAAAGACAATTCCAGTAAAGCCAGTTTCTGTTCACATTACAACTGCAGAATGTGGTTTGTGTTGATCATTGAGAGTCCTGGTGCTATAATACACTGCCTACAGTCCAAACCACTGCCAAACAATACACAAAGCACTGGTTTCGTACAACTCCTCCTGCAGGTGGTAGGCCCACAGGGGGGTGGACCCATGTGGCTTATCTGGGCCCCCATGGGCCAAGTCCTGGCAACAAAGTGCTCAGCTGGCCTAACCTTCATGCAAAGAGTGTCTAGATTTTTTCCGGAACAAAGATTATTAAACTTTGTTAATGTTGGTGATTGATTAATGTTGGCCTCTCTTTCTCTATAGATTGCTACCCGGAAGGCATATGGAATGGCACTGGCTAAACTGGGCCGCTACAATGAACGTGTGGTGGCCCTTGATGGAGACACCAATAACCTCACCTACTCAGAGATCTTTAAGAACGAGCATCCCAACCGTTTCGTTGAGTGCTACATTGCTCAGCAAAATATGGTAGGATCTCATGGGAAATTTAAGTTGCTGTTTTCTTACAAAGCTCAAGACATGTATTTTAACACTTTTAGTTTAACGCTATTATTTTCTTTTAAAGTTATTAAAAACAAAACTGCTAAATAATAGTGATTTTACAGCATCCCAATTTGGAGAGAGACAATCGGACGTTAATTTCTCGTCCCGTTGTAGCTCCAGCAGCAGCCTGCTTCAATGTAGGTCAGGCATTTCCATGACGATAAGCAGTCATGACAAGTGTATTCAGAAGTAAAATATTAATCACTGCAGAGGGTGGGACCATCTGGCTGAATGCATGAGAAAAGTCAAAAGTCGAAGGGCACGAAAATTGTGGCTGATAGAAATGAAATGAAAATATGCAGTTAGGAGACTCACCTATAACATCAAGGACTTCATTTGAAATGAACAAGAATAGATCGACTTTTATTGCGTTCATTTATCTAACATTAGATGTTAATTTTGACCAAGAAAAGAAGAAGATGTGGGACTGTGGCGAGGTTTGGAGACAGGACAGAGGAAATTATTTGTAAGAGGAGGTATGCCACTGATCCTATCCATATGGTGAAATAAGCTTCAGAGATTTATGGAAAATTTTCTACTTACAGTGGTCTTTTGGTTCAAAGAGACTTTCAAATGTGGCTTGTGCTGCAGACATTTTACCCTCTGGGTGATCTTTTTGTCATGAAGTTATTGCGACCCCTGTCTCTTTTATTTGGCAAATGACAGTTACCTGTTGTGTGCTTGCAAAGGCACTAAGAAATAATTCTTTCATTTCCCAGGTCAGTGTTGCAATGGGATGTGCAGCCCGAGAGAGGAACGTTGTATTTGCCAGCACTCTTGCTTCCTTTTTTACTCGCGCCTACGACCAGCTTCGCATGGCGGTGATCTCAGAAAGCAACATCAATCTGTGCGGCTCTCACTGCGGTCTGTCCACGGGTTAGTACGCTTCCGCTAATGAGTCTAAGAGCACAAAGCAAGCCCTCTCGTACGTGTCACCGAACGCACACCTTCACAAAATTCACTTTAATTCCCTCACACTGAATCCAACCACTGCAGAGCACCCAGTTCCTCAGAATATAGTCACAGTCTCCCTAATAAATGTACAAGTGCATACAAGAAGTCTGTGTCAGTTTGTGAATTGTTTCGCTCCTTTCTCTTATTCCCCTCTAATGCTGTGTTTTCCTTGCCATTTACCCTCCTTGGCCTTACAGCTATTACTCAAACTTCCCCCTTTTCTCCTTTCGTGTCTGCCCTGGAAGCTGTCAACAGGGAACCATGTGTCCCTCTGTTGGTGCAGGTACACTGCATGCAGCCAGACTTTATGCTTGTGCACCTGCATGCCTCAGCTCACCTAACCAGTCATAACTGCTGAAGATTTCCTCAATGTTGAATGTATAGAATCAACTCTAAATGTGTATGCCGCAGGAGAGGAGGGCCCCTCTCTGATGGGTCTGGAGGACATGGCTATGTTCAGGGCTCTTCCCACAGCAACCATTTTCTATCCGTGTGATGGTGTGTCTACAGAGAAGGCTGTGGAACTGGCTGCAACCACAAAGGTGTTTAAATAAAATGGCAGAGTTATGGTTTCCCTACAGGATCAGCTGTTATGTTCCTGTGTGGTAACGGTCTTTTCATTTTCCTCGTCATTTAGAGTGTTTGTTACATCCGAACCAGCCGCCAAGACTGTGCCATCATCTATAACAGCAATGAGGATTTCCATGTTGGACAAGCAAAGGTGAGAAGCTATTTGTGCTTTTGTTAAGATAGTGAGAGGGAAGCACAAGTAAAATAAATGGAAGATTATTGCTAAAATGCTGCAGCTTACAGAGGATACATTTGTTGCCAGGTGGTGTACCAAAGCAAGGAGGACCAGGTGACTGTGGTGGCAGCTGGAGTGACTTTGCATGAGGCCCTTGCTGCAGCTGAACATCTAAAGAAAGGTTCAGTAAAAAAAAAAGACTTATGAAGACTGTAAGACATTAAAATCATGCAAGATATGTTCTGACATATCCAGAACAATTACAACAAAAAATATTTTAACCAGCTACCTGCCTACATGGTCATCTTTGACAATTTGTGTCTATATTTGTATTTAAAATGTATCTGTATGTTTTGATGGGTTCCCATCAAATTGCCGCACAAATGTTAGGCTGATCTGCACAAACTGTGTTTTCTTTATCAGGTTGGCAGAACTACTGTATTCTGTCGCAAAAGTGCAGATTATAGTATCTTGTCTATTTATGCATTGTATTTTTCTACAAAAATTCATCTTACAGAGAGGGTCTCTGTCAGAATCATTGACCCCTTCACAATCAAACCTCTGGACGTCAAAACGATCATCGACCACACGCGTGCTACCAGGGGAAGGATCCTCACTGTCGAGGACCACTACTACGAAGGTGGGTTTATATAAAGTTGCTCATCTTTTGCATATTGCATGACTGCTACCAACCAAGCAGCAACAAGCTCGATACCATGATGCGGCTGCGCCCTGTCATTGGTGCATATTTTTGGGAGTTTTGTGGTGGCATGTTTCCATTGGTTCGCTGATGTAAAGAGTTGCGGTGGCAATCGCTTATTGGCTGAGGACTGAGGCTGCCTGTTGTGCGCGTTCATTGCAGGCAAGGTATTGGTACTGTGGTGCGTGTTGTAAGTGCGAGAGCCACAGAGGCAGAGTGCTGTCAGATTTCCTTAACTAAGCGTGCGCCCATGGGGCCGACAGTGACCTAGATAGCACAGACAGCCATGGCCTGTGCCTGCTCAGAGAAAGGGGATGGGTGATGGCACGGACTAGCCTGAACAAAGGAAATTTATCGCCTTCATTTTGCATCTGCACCAGTTGTGGGGTAGTGTTCAGTGGCATCATTTTTACACTCATAATGATCTCTTGTCCTTTATATATTTTATCTAATGTGTACACAAACCTAGTGTTTGTGGGCTGAATTTTTAAAGGGCACCAATTACATTAATTTCCCAGTTCATGTTTTTCTTCTTGGACTCTACTGCTTCTTGGACACAACTGAGCAGGATTTCACAATTACAAATATGATACTTGCTGTGGAAAGGCCGCTACATGTCTACAAGAAATAATGTCAAACAATGTCACTCAGCGGTGTAATGTTTCCATATAGTTACATTTATTTATTTACTTCTGAATTCATGACTTTACACACACAAAGCAAACTGTCTCCTGATTGGAAGACCCTCAAAGGATGACAATAAAAGGAATATCCCCTCCTTATGGAATAATACAGCTCAGAGTAATTTGTTGCACCTTTGGGGGGAGGGGGGGGGTGCTCGTCTTTCCTCTTTATCAGTCTCGTGATAAACTGGTTTTCCACAGGTGGTCTGGGCGAAGCGGTGTCTTCAGCAATGGTCAATGAGTCTGGCGTCAATCTGCACCGTCTGGCTGTGTCCCACATCCCCCGCAGCGGCAAACCACACGAGCTGCTGAAAGTCTACGGCATCGACCGTGACGCCATCGCCCAGGCCGTTCGCAAGATGGTCAGCAGCTCTACCAATGCTAAGTAACTTTCTCCCCGCCCCGCTTACCTATCTGATTACACCCCTGAAGCTGAAGCTAAGCAGTCGAGTATGTTTTCCATTCACGTAACACCCAACTATTTAATTTTGTTCACGGTGAATACCCCTGTGTGTAGGCTACTAAAGTAATGTGATTTTGTGCTGTACACTTTGAAGTAGTTTCCATGTTTGCCTTCCTTTGGTGTATTTATCACATCACACACAGAGACACACAAACCCAAACACGCATATCCTCACTGATAACAGCTTTGTTAGAGACCCAGCTGAGTAATAGAAATGTGGACATAGCTGACATTTTCATTGGTGGATGCGCACTTGAAAAAAAAAGAAGAAAAAAAAAGTCCAGTATTACGTGTTCAACATGACTGCTGTGTGATGCTCTAATGTGTTTTTAAATGCTTTTGGATTCATTCAACTGAAAACGGTTTTATATTGTTTTGCTGTAGCTTGTAATACTGAGTGGGGCGTAGATTTAAAGTAGGTGTTTATCATACAGATCGTGTGTCAGAAAGAAACTATGTGAGTTGTTGTTTGTTAAAGATAGTAGCCAAAACAAATAAAGAAACACGTACACGTCGTTGGGAGCAGTCATGCAGAAGCACAGTTTAAACGTTCAGATCATTTCGGTTCTCGGCTTTCAGTTTTTGTGGCTCGGTTTCAAAATGTATTTCCATTTTAGCATTATCATTTGTTATTGAATTCTCATTTACCGCAAACCAACACACCTCAATGTTCATGTGTGCTCCAGCTCTGCATTCGGACCTCGACAGCAGTGTAAACTTTACACGAGGTGGAGCAATGAAGAGACATCCAGTGCTGACAGAAGATACAGTTGTCTGTAACTAGGAAGGTAAATCAATAGCTGGTTACGTTCAACTTGTCAGCCTAAGAACAAACACTTTCTTTGTTACTTGAAATTTTGTATGTACCATACTTTCATGTAATAAAGCCCTCTGCATTTGACTTTGACCATTTATAATAGTTACTGTTTGCCTTTGTGTCGACCTGTGTTATTTAAGCACTGCACATAAACAGCACTCTGCAACGTTAATTGGAACAGCATCTCTGAAAATAATACAAAATCATCGCGGTTACATGCATCAGTGTTTTATTAAAGTCAAGTACATATTTTTATTATTTGTATATATTATTTAACTTATATAAAAATAAATATAGTGCATTTACAGTACATACACACAAGGAATTTTGTTTCCATAGGGCCATGAAATTGTGGAATCCCATAATCTCAAATACCACACAAACAGCTTCCTGTAAATCCACCCACTGTAATTGTAAATCACTACCACCAGGCTCTCGTCCGCTCTCTCAGCTTCCTGTTTCAAAGAGACAAATGCAAATTTTGGATCATACAAATCCTCATTAAAAAGACAATTAAAAATGTTGAATTCAGCTTGTGCTAAAGATACAAAGAGTCTCATTCTGCAGCAGTGGTCCTCAAACTTGTATTGGCATGCCCCCTGTAGGCGTGAAAGAAAATCACATCCACCACCACACAATATCTGTAAATGTAAAATTTTAAAAAGGAGCTGAAACTTTAGTTAAATGAAATTGGTACCATTAAATAACAAAACCCTTGTTTGTTTATTGATAAATTATATTGATTCACCACAGTTTCCCTCCATCTTTTCCATTGGGCGTATTTGCTGTAAAGTTTGAGAACCACTACTCTGTATCCAGTCTATGTTCAATGGGAGAAATGTGCAAATTGAAAACAGTTGTGAAGCCTACAAACCTCAGAGAGCTGTATTTCCTTTTTGCTCCTCTAAGAGCAAAAACTATGATTCCACATCCATAAGACAGTGTGTAGACTTAAAAAAAAAAAAGCACAATATATAACCACAAGTAAATCAGTATATCCCTTAAATATTCCTTAGATATTGCATGTAATATTATAAAGTCTTGTATTCTTACCATGATATGAGTTGAGGTTCAAGAGGGCCACAAAAAGTGCAAAACCAAATCCCCAGCAGGCATCTAAAGAGAGTGTGATAGTAATGGTAGTTTTCATACAGAACTGCTGTAAACATGGACTCTGTAAAACTAGGATTCAAAGTTCTTATCACATTGTAACTGGATATAGGAGGAAGTACCTCTTTTGTCATAGGGCGTGCCTTTACATCTTTTAGTGTGGGCTGGCAGGCCTGAGAAGAGACACCAGAAAAGTCAACACTTACATTGTTACAAGCAAAAACCTGCAGCGGATCATGTAAAATGATATTTTTCTTTGAAGAAAAAAAAAAGATTTATTTTTAAATTTAGTGTCACTTTGATAACCGAGTTCAACTTACCAGTCAGTATACCCAAAATCTCAAAGGCTATGGTGAAAAATATACCAAGAGTTATGGGAACTGTGAGCGCTGGAAATGAAAGCAAAAGATAATAAGAGGGGCATTAATAAATGAGAGCAAGGGAAGCTACATTGTCTCAGTCAAAAGTTAATTACTATAAGAAGCACTGCTTACATCGAAACGGCCTGTAGAGTGCTATTCCACAGCCCAGACCAAAGCAGACTGAATAGAAATGGTAATATTTGTCTGAAATGTTCAGAATAATGGGTTTCAAATTAATCTTCTGCATAAACAAAATTTCTGCCAAATCTCTTAATAATATATAAACAATAATAAATGTACATACAGTGTTGATAAAAGTCAAAAATGGAGTTCCTTTCATACTCCTGAAAAAGAAATAAACAGCCTGGTGGATTAAAATAACACAGCCTGCTGCTTGAGAGAGTGAAAGAGAAAGAATGAGAAAGAGTGAAAGCAGCACGAATATAATACATACATTATGTTAAATATAATGTAACAATGTATCTACATAGAGTGAGAAATACAATCTTAGATAGGAAACTCTAGTGAAAGGCAGAACCGCAGGTGTACACACCATTTCAGCTGCTTCTGAAGTCTCCAGGCAGGTATGGCAACATAAATCAACATTCAGTAGATAACTTCCTCAAACCACTGCCAAGTGCTGTCACAGCCAAGAGTTACTGCTGAACGGAAGCGCCCTGCGCACACACACACACACACACACACACACACACACACACACACACACACACACACACACACACACACACACACACACACACACACACACCGTCACAGACACATATATAACCATACAA
>VOQJ01011963.1:18341-28415 GCA_015052665.1 Apistogramma diplotaenia | reverse complement strand
AATAAGTGTTTAAAAATATTCAGTGTTGAAAAGTTGAAAAAAAAAAAATGCTTCCCCCAACACACTTTTATTTAGTAAAAAAAAAAAAAAAAAACTTTAAAAAGTATCTTGATGTGACAAAACTACCCTAAACCTCTGTGTAGCGATTTATTACTGGCAGGAAACCTCCAAATGTTTATTTTGTATGTGCTTACTCTTTTCCAGGACCCCTCTTCTTTATGGGCTGCTTCACCTTTGTAGTGGGAATGGCTTTCTTCTATTACTACAGTGGTAATTTGTTTGCTAAATTTGACTTCATGTTGCTGTTGTAGTAATAAGATATTGCCAGTACTATCTAAATACTAAATACTTACTTTTTATATTGTTAAACCAGTTTCCACCATTACAAATATTATTAAGAAGTAATTTTATTTATTTGTTTATTGTTTGTAGAAGCTAAAGTGACGTCAGGCAGCCGGGCCCTGGGAATGGCTGCTCTTGGTCTGAAAAGTAAAGCTCAGGACGTTCTTGTATGGTACGCTGAGGAAAGCCTCACCAAGTAATAGGAGACTGCTTCGGCAATACTGCACTAATGAATGCTACTAATACCAAAGCACAGCACCCGCTCTGTTCTCAAGGGTTTAAAGCTAATTTTGTACACAGTGTATATTATATATATACTTTCATTTTGCTTATTTGCTTTTGGTACTTTACCATTAAAAATAGTCTTTTAAATGGTTTAAAATAATTAATACAGTTGAGGATAAAAACAGGAGCAGGAAAATGGAAACAAATTTGTGTGGCTCAATGCTAAAACAAAACCAGTTTGAAACATGTTAACAACTCAACTTACATTTAAAACACTTTACTTTTATTGGTATCAAACTGAGAAATTTAAAAACTCATTCACGGGATGCTTCTTGGCTTTAATCCCTGATTATAATCAGGACATTTTGTTTTTGTGACTTTTTTCATTCAGTGTGTGTTTTCCTTTGGTTGTTGCATACAACACTTTAAAGTAGTTGTGAACAGACTTACGGTTGTGAGCCCTGCAGTTATGTCCAGAACAGCGCCTGGCTGCCCTCTTGTGGTCAAAAGAGGAGCTAAAGCACCAAACTTGTCTGTTTCATGAGAACGTCTCTAAATTCCGGTGCTCATATTCAAATAATTTAAAAAAGAATAAGCACGAACAACCTCAAACGATATGTGGCAAGGCAAATGCATAAAAGCAATATTTTAAACGAGTTTATAGCGCGGTTTGCAATCACGTGACTGCATCTACCAATGAGATGATGGTCTCCTACCGCAGTGCACTATGGGTAGAGTCGCGACTGACTCGAAACGTAAAAGCTAAATGAAATTGTGGGGGAACAAAGCATAAATGTCAAACAGAGGGTTTGAAAGAAAGCAGGAGTAGTTGGACTTTAAGATTACACACAATCCTTGACGACGCACCGTGAGTGAAACCACGTTGTGTGATGGTGGGTATATATCGCGCTCTCCTGCATGAGAGAAGACGTGTTGTATGAAAGGAGAGAAGGTTAGCACTCCCCTTGACAAGGATGGAATTGGCCCCTGTGGCCTGCAACACACATACGGTTAAGGCATTGCCACCTACTTCGTGGCATCTCTAACCAAGTTTTTTTTTTGTATGTTTTTAACCGTTTTCCTTGAACTTCCTGTTACTCCTCGACGGGCGACGTGTCACGGCGCTGCGTGTTTTTTGCAGCTGAAGATCGGAAGTGTGTCAGACTTTGCTTCCGTTGATTCGGACGGGACGGGGTGTCTTTTTACTGTCCTCACTCGGCTTACCACTGAATGCACTGGAAATGGTTAAACCCAGCGTTTAACCACTAACTGACACAGTTACATTTATTTTGCGAGAGTTACAAATAAACAAAATTATGTCCCATAGTATAGTATATAGATATTTTTGTCGTTACTGTTCATGCTGTGCCTCTCCTGCCTATTTTATATAGTCTGGCAGTAAATTAATTTGCACCAAATCGTCAAATAAATATAATTTGTCAGTATTTTTTGTAAAAACGCACACAAAGTCTAATGGTAATGGTTTGTAAACCTTCTTAATAATATGATGGTTAATTCTCAGGACTTAAGGTGCCAATATTATGGCTTTGCTGATTGTGCCTTGTTATAAAACTCTAAAAGTAAACATGACTTTTGGTGAAGGTTAGTTAATATAAACCCACCCACTTTGTCAGGATTTGTGTGTACTGTGTTAAAATGCCTTACATGTGGAAATGCCATCATTTGTAAAACAGAGTTGTGTCTTTGCATAATAAAACAAGCAAAAAATGCAATAAAACATATAAGTTGCTGGTTTTGTAGTTTTTATTTTGTATAACAAAAGATTTTAAAATAGTGTGTAATATGAGATTATATGTTGATCCTTAAGAAATGTATTTTTTTTTTAAAAAAAGTCTACAAATAACCATGAAATTTACAATAAACAAGCAAACGGACTGTTGTAGGCAAGTAAATTGGTTTAACCTGATAACATCCACCAGATCATCATCAGATCATCGAGTCTGAGTTTGGTTTATTTCAACCACCCACTGAAAAGGCAGATGATCAATCACTAAAAGATGGAACATTTCAAATCAGCTGTTCTGTTTTTTTCTCATACTAGTGAAAATCTTATAAGAAAAGGAAACGAACCAAAACTCTTAACTCATTGTGAGTCAGCAATGAGCTGGTGTATGTTATGAGATAAATATTATTCTCTTTGGTCCCTGCATACACAAATGTGTACATCACTTTATATAATTACACCTTGTACTATAATTATTTTCTGACATTTCCCACCCAAAAGAAAGTCATGCAGACAGAGGATGAAAATTTTTTTACCACTAAAATTCTTCTTGACCAAAGAGGCTGAACAGCACACTTTGCATAGCACTTAAAAATAAAGCAGCTAAGGTCCACTTTAATCATACTGGAACAGTAAAGCTGTTATTATATAAACTTAGCATAAAAAGTAAGAGAAGTTGTTTGATTATTTCTTTGGTATAACAGTGTTTCTTGGATATAATCATTATAATTTCATTTTCCCTAAATGAGCCACATTTGTATATTTGTGGGTTGAGCAGCAGAGTTGAGTATGTGGGTCGAGCCTTATTCTGCTACGGACTCTGGGGTCATTTACTGGATTTAAGTTTATTCACCTAACAGGAGCCTCAGTATATACAACCTCAATAGCCTGGCAGCACCTCCTCATGTTGTTCACACACTGCTGCATGGTGGCATCCCATTGTTCGACCAGCATTTATGGTGTGTGTTGGTCACTCTGACATGAACAGCTGTTCCCAAATTCTGGGGGTAGTCTCTGTGGAGGAAAGCGTCAGCAACTTGGAGGATAGAGCTCGGTCCCACACTGCGGAGATATGGGCCTGACACTGATTGCAGAATCTCATCTCGGTGACCCCCGATGATGACAGGCGTGGCTGTCAGCACCCGGGGTGCCAGAAGCTGAAAACGAGAGTCAGCAGCAGAATAAGCTGTTTGCCGCCGGCAGAGAAGATTCTGCAAGTTTTTCAGGTTTACGTACTCGACTCTGCTGCTCGTGCCAGACTTTCCTGACAGATGTGGCACCATTTAAGGGGAAAAAACATGTTTTTCAAGTGCATAAAATGTATTGCCTAGAAACATTGTTACAACAAAGAAATACTCGAACAAGCACAAATTTCCTTCTTTTTTGTTCTACGTTTATAATACCTCGTGCAGGAACAGCATGATGCACTCACCATTAAGAGGTTTCTTTGGACTGTGCAGTGCTGATTATGTTTGTTCTTTGTTTTAAACAAAAAAATGAAGTAGGAAGTGTTTTACCGTTGTTCAGAAACCCTTCACAGTGATTTCGACTGCTGTTGCTCCTGGTGCTTTCTTTTTGCATAAAGGCAATCGTGCGCAGTAACCTGAGCATGAGAGGTAACAGACTAGAAAACAGCCGCATGAAATAAGAACTGAACAATACAAGTTGTCCATGAATGGCAGTGGTCAGGGAAGCAAGGAACCCCTCCAACACACAAACAGCAGACAATGCAATGTAACCTGATTCTCCAGGCATGCTGGGTCTCCTGTGACCCGGTAGACTGAATTACAGAAATGAAAATACACCCGCGTGCCTTCCAGTCTGGAGAATAAATCTGGTGTCCGATCCACTCTGGAGGTCTGTTTCACTGAATTGAGCAGCAGGTGTTGAAAATCCTGTAAAAATAGGATCAGCCTTTCGGGTTGGGCTGCTGGACGCCGAAGGCCGTGATGAAGACGTTGATGACGACTATGACGAAGACGAAAGCTGTGGAGACATTCTCCATGATGTCCAGCCTGTAGTGGTTGCTTTCATCGTTCAGATTCCATTTAACTAAAAAGAAGTGAAACATGCAGTTATCATTAGGAACTACCTCCTTTCTCCACACGGGGGCAGTACCGTTTCCTGTCACGTCTTTACTGAAAGCTATGATTTAAATTGACTGCTGCCCTCAAGTGTATGATTAGTTATTCCCTTCATTAAACAATGCATAAGAAGGGAAAGTGTGTGGTTCTGTATTTAACCCTAGAACACCAACTTGATATTTGTAATGCTATCACTCATGATATATTATTGTGTCACTTCTCCTTTAAGAATACTGAGAACATTTTAAAATTGGAAAGAGCTGGCAGCTCGCAGGCAGCTCTTCCTGCTATGGCTTCCTAAACTCAGCCCTCTATCACAATAGTATCCTCTGTCAGGATTAGATAAGAGTTGTATGGCCTGTGGCTGGGTGGGTGAGTCAATACGTGAAGACACTTTATGCTGCAAGCCTTTAATGAAGTACCAATGACTCTACTTATCCTACACATAAGTACACTCAGATTTGGGGAGCTAGTAAAAGTACATTTGACTGTCAAAATATGTATATAAACTAAATAAAT
The DNA here is from genome assembly GCA_015052665.1 of Apistogramma diplotaenia. Lineage (NCBI taxonomy): Eukaryota > Metazoa > Chordata > Actinopteri > Cichliformes > Cichlidae > Apistogramma > Apistogramma diplotaenia. The sequence goes on along the minus strand of VOQJ01011963.1, from coordinate 23,501 downwards.
CTTAGGATTTGAAACAAACACACATATTAGTTGGTGAGAAGATCTGTTGACAAATTGGATGATGTAATGCAGTGGTTCCCAAAGTCAAGAGTTGCAGGCCGCCTAAAAAACAGAAAACCAAAGGAGGCCCCCTCCTTCCCCCCCGGGTGCCTGATCGCACCAGCCTGTGAAATTTTCTTGGCTGGAAGCCTGTCTTCACTCTCATCAAGTACAAGAGTAAGTGATGTATTTCCTTGAAAGTTTGATTATAAAAACATAAACAACAGGCTGTTGGATATGAATTGAGTGAGCACAGCTGACAGAAGGCACAATAAGTCATTAATGACTGTATCAGTGATGTCGGACAAAGACTGAGAAGAAAATAACAGGATAATAACACCTATTTATCACGTGCTTTATTAAGGGAGTATATGAGAATAAAAGCACTGAGCATGGAGTTGTACAGTAGAATGGTTTTTGAACGGATTAAAGTGAAAAATACTCACAAAACCATAACAAAGTTAACCAATTGGAAATCAGGCGATCACCTTCGGACTTACCGATAAAAATGAGCAGAACTCCGACTACGATCTGCAGGATGAGAGAGATGCTAATGAGAGCGATGAGGGGCACGTAAAAGGTGAAGTTCGGTCCCTGCTCTAACACCGCCTTCAGCTGGGAGGCGTTAGCCATGAGCAGAGCCACATCCAGCATGCTTTCTGCTGCGCTCTTCTTATTGGCGTAGTGGTTCATATTCAGGGGTCTCTGTGGCCTCCTCCCATAGTGCCGCAGCGGGGCCTGAACACAAGCACACACCACAACATCAGCACGACAAACAAACACAGATTTAACAGCCCTGCTCTGGTTAAAGTTTTCGAACATTAACAGATGCAGTTGTTAGATGTAAGCTACTGATTTGGTAATTATTAAATTAAAAACCAGTTTTTTGTCCTGAAAACTACATTTCCTGTCTTATTGTGTAAACCTGGGTAACTACAAGGTTACTTTAATATGGAGAAGAGGAATTTAACTGGTTGACTGTACACTTTCGTTTTCCGCAGGAAAAACATGCCGTGACTGAGCTTTGTGTTTGCTCGGCTCTGCAGCACAAATTACAAAAGTGTTTCTGCAGAAGCTGGACTTTTTTTTTTGGGGGGTGTCAAAGTTAACAGCTCAGATCTGGCTGAATACGTAGTTATTTAGTAATACAGTGCATTTGATGATTACATATTGTTTCAAAAAGGTGATATGTCACATGTTGAACTTGAGAAATGATGTGGAAAATATTAATGGAAGTGAAAGTATTTTTTTAAAGGAAGCCCCACCACTCAGAAAGTCACGGAGGCATATTTGGTCTAAAGGTCAATCACAACATGCTCTCCCACATCCTCTTTATTTCCCCCCCAAAGTGACCAAACTGACCTCCACTCAAATACTAGAAGGACCGAGTGAAGACGCCCATGATTCTGTACTGTGTGATAGTCAATATTATTTATTCAACAGGAAAAAGAGAACAAAGAAAGTAGTTATCTTCTGTTTATCCTAAACTTGAACTGCGAATGATGTCACAACATTTTCATCACAGGAAACTCGTCAGTGCTGAAAGCCCAGGTTCTCCTTATGTGAGTGTCGCAGATCGCTCCAAGGTCTGACTGATCAACAAAGCCAACCTTGTGCCCTGCTTTGCAACATTATATGCTGAGGTTATAATGCTGACCCTCACAAGCTGCCAGGCCACAGAGGAGCAGGAAAGTCATCCACAGTATTCTCTTAGTCTCAGAGCTTCCTCCTTCCAGGCAGCAGTGATCGATCCCCGAGCTTTCCTGGATACTTCTGCTTTGTGCTCTTGAAGCTCTAAAACCTCTTCCTGCTGCTGACTTTTATACTGACTGACACATTACACGTGATAGACTTTTTACACATTCACCTGACTTGTTTATATTTTATTATCTATAGCTGACAAAAGAATTTGTCATACTGAAAGCCTTACATACTACATGACATATTTTGCCATTTTTAACATTCATTTATCATTTATGGTGGAAGCTGAACTCAGATTAGTGACAAACACCAGAGTTTATTTTAGTATCTGAAAATAATTTTCCACGCAGTGAAACAAGTAGGCTGTCAACTAATTACAATCATATTTCCAAAAAGGTTAGGACACATATTCTAAATGTAAAACTGTAAAGAATTTGGGGGATTTCATCCATTAAATATCATTAAAAGATCAGGATCTTGTAGAGGAGTGTCTGTGTGATAATTCTAGTGCCTGACTGGCCATGATCTTCAGATGGCACTGCACTGACAGTAGTTAGAAGTCGGGAACACTTTCGATGACTCATCGTAGTGAACAGAGCCCTTTGTGTGAAAATGAGAATGAACCAGCTGTGAATGTACCACTGATGCTAAATGATTGACAGGCTTTGGAGCAGAATATGCTGCTATCCATACGGTTTCGCTCATTTCAGCAAGACGTGCTTACGCTAGAGTCTGAGTGTCTGAAGCCCCGACCACACCTTGCTGAAAACTTATGGCTCATTTTTAAACAAAAAACACAAAGCCAAAGGCTCCGAACAGCTGAGCAGAAGGGCACTAGAAACACACGAGCATACAGGTGATTTCATCAGTTCCTGAACTTCTTAGCCGTTGTTTATGTGTTATGTGGTTTATCTAAAGACTAAAGACCTTTGGACAACCTTCCTCTTTCATATAAAGCCTGTTAATAAAGTTTATTGTTAACTATGCAGTCTAAGTAGCAGAGGAACCTCCGTCTCCTAGTTATTTCTCACCCTCCAGCTTGACCAATATTATTTTTAAAGAATTTTGCTGACAAGTTGGGAATTAAATGAATGTAACTCAAATTACTACTAGTCAACTTAATAGCTAATAGCTAGTTAATGAAGGTGGTGACAGATTCATTATATTAATCAGTTAATCAAGTAGCCTAAAAGCAATTTCTGTAGGAGTCAAAAGTCCCTGTCAATCATTAATGGCTGGGTTATACTGCCTTGTGTTTGGATCACACATTGTTTCCTCGTTCAGAGTCTTTCCTGTGGACAGTTGCTGCAGAGGAAGCAGTGTAGCCCATAGCTCTTGAATGCAGATTTCTGTTCCAGCAGTGCAAGTGACCACTTCCTTTAAGGTTTTGCTAAAACACAAAATGTACCAAACTCTTATTAAAGTAATCTCACAGCATAAAGACCGGGACAAGCTGAAGATGTAGTAACTGAGCAATTCCATTTAGTTGCATATTATCACCGATTTTGGGTGAGATGACCCACCTGATCCTTCGCAGACCAATGATTAAACTCCCCCGTGGTGTCGTGTATCACCTGTCATTAAGTGTAAACTGAGCCTTTTGTATAACGGCAGAGGGACTCCTCTCACAGCACACAAACACAAGTGACTTTGTAAATTGTGAAAATGCTAAAGCTGCCCTTGGAATTAGAGCTGGGTTAAACCAAACACCGGCTAACCGGCTACAGTTAGCTACAATAAATTTATAACACACTAAGTGACACATGTACAGTCGCTCTGGCTAACAGCAAGCGACAACACGAGGATGAGTGGAGGAAACAGATGAGAGAGATGGGTGGAAAAAAAAAGCCCTGTGTAACCCGGGAATATCGCATACCTCCACACGAGTGGGAGGTTTTTCTGTGGGAATTAACACTTGGCTCAGCCTGAGCAGGATATTAGTGGCGGCTTAACATTCGCTAAACAAGGAATTGTTGGCAGTCATTATTACCTCAGCCTCGCCGTTTCGGTCAGCATCACTGGTCATCTCCAAGTTTTCCGTAGCCATTATTCGTCAACGTCTCCCGAACAGGCTCTCTCCGTAGCTCCACCGTGGGTCGTCAGAAAGTCGCTGGTGCAGTCGGTGGTTATAGACTCGGACGGTTCGTAAAAAAGCGAGGAAGCTGGGAGAATAGCACCACTACCGCGCCTACAGCGTGACGGCGGCTGTCCTCAGAAAAGCTGGGGGCTGATAGCAGGACTATGGGGAGGGCTGGCTATTCACCAGCGATACTATTGATGCGGTTATTACAGCACACTAATGAAATACGGATGTAAAGAAATGCAGAAGGATAAATGGGAATTTTCACTATTGTCAAACTTATTCATTTAGCGACGGTACAAGAATGAGTTTACTGCCACCTGGTGGTAATACTGTGTTACATGTCTTTGAGGTGGAGGTGAATAACTGCTTCTTTTTCATTCACATTGCAGTTTTATATCTAACGCTGTCCAGTCGGTGAGAGCAACTCATTGTCTTCTGCATGTTTTCCCAGTGTACAGGGGACAAAAATAAGGGTAGACTGTGCGAGAACGCTTTCAAACTACTGATTTAGGTTTATCTTTACCCGTATGATAATAATGCATCAAAGTAAAACAAACAATAAACAAAACGGGAATAAACCTTTAGGCCTAAACCATCCACCTAAACCATGGTCTGTATGATGACATCATTCAAACCGTTTGTCAGCAGGGGATAAAGGTTACATGGTGCTGCATCTGTTCCAAGACTGCTTTGTACTCCAAATGAAATCGAGTAAGAAACTGGAGGATGGCTCTTTCAGCTGAAAGGTCTAGAATACTTGTGGCCATGTGTGACTATTATAGAAGACGTGGCCATGATGGCAGGACCCCTATTTAACATTCACATTGATGGGCCTTTACTTCCCCTGATCCCACCCACCAGCTGATTCCAATTGTTTCCGTGTGTTTCCTCGGTGATCATTATGCCCCTCATAGTTGACCATAAAAATTTCAAACGGACCTTTTCAGTGACTCAATACTATAGCTCACTAAATAAAGCCACGGTTAAGGCAACATAGGGGGAAAGTTGTTGATAATAGCAAAATACTATAATAATAGAAAGAATTTATAGATCTTTCTTTTTATTAATTTTGCTGATACAAAATGCTGTAAATAAAATTAGAATTTTTTAAAATATAAAATAAAGATAACACATTTTCTATACATGTCGTAAATATCAGTATAAATAGATTTTAGACAAAGTGTTTAAATACTGTGAAGTGTATTCTTTATCAGGTCTTAGCATGATCTGAGTTATGCTATGGAGATGAATGTTTTTTCTGTCACGGTGTGGATACAAAGATACATTTAAGACGTCACCCCCCCCCTCCCAAAACAATAAAAACCAAAATACTAAAC
>VOQJ01011963.1:0-18321 GCA_015052665.1 Apistogramma diplotaenia | reverse complement strand
CCCCGCAAATAAAAAAAATCAGATTTCTGATAATCCTGTAAGCACAAATGTGAGCTCTAAAGGGACTCAAACCTATGATAGGTCTTTGAGAAATCCACCAGATGTTCTCATGTGTCTGTCTCCCTGTACGTCATCCATCCGGACGAGCGTGCTGTTAACACGGGGGTCCGATGCGTGTTATCCAGTAACCCACAGCGTCCCTTTTGGTTGGTAGGATTTTAGTCATCCTCCCATTGGAGGCTTAGCGCGTCACGATGAGGGCGGACAGCGGTGTGGACCACACAGCCTGTGTCCGAGGAGGCTGAAGGTGCCGCCTAAAAGCGTGCCTAGTTATTGGATGCGTGTTGTTGCTAGGGGCGTGGGTTGTGCCGTGAAATGTTCTAGTTTCCCCAAACCTCACAGAGATGAAATTTAAGAAGAAAACAGTATCATCAGCTGGACGACAGATGCGCTGAGAGAGCTGCGTGCTCCTACGCGGGGCAAGCTGTGCCGCAGTGAGCATAATCTGATAAGCGCTTCTGTCCATCCTGCGCTCCGCTTCAGGACGACGCAGGAGAGAAAAAGTATGTGCGGATAGTAAGGATAAATGAAATTATGCTGAGGTCACACTTCTCCGAGCTGATTCAGATTTTCATCCGGAACACCTGCTGTCTGTTTGTATCCACCGGAGTCCGGGTCGATGCCTGCCGTGCACTTGGTTGTCCCGTGATGTGTCTTTGGAGGGGCTGGTGCGTGGCACGGTCTAAACATCCTGGCCTGTCCACTGTAGGCCCGTAGACCAGCTATTTGTCTGCGGAACAAATCGCGATTTTATAGTTCGCGCTGGAGCGTGGATCTTATGCAATGTGGTCGAAACAGATTTCGTGAGCTCATAGGTTAAACTGACAGTGACATCAGGCTTAAGCTCTGTGCTGTACTGCAGCAAGGTGGACCACCAGGGCGTGAGGTGGCAGGGAGCAATGCACGCTTCTTCCCGGCTGGACATTTTTGATGGGATGTTCTGTGTCCTAAACAAACAAAAAACCTAAGGCCGTACACCCTGAACCGACGAACTGCGTCACCGTGTGTGAGTGTTGCAGGTAGGCAGCAAACTCTTCCACTACCGGGAGAGCGGCTCATCATCCTCCCGAAACAATGTCGCCGGTAAGTGTTTAACAGTTAAACCAGGATGGATTCGGTGGATTCGAGCAAAGATCCGCCACTGGGATCCACATTTTCCTCAGCACCCAATTTAGACTCGGACATTAATGCAAATGCCTGCAGGCCCGTATATGAGAATGGCACAGACCACAATGTCAACATACAAAACACAGCCCTGCGTGGAGCGAGTGACCCCAGCTCATACCCCTCCACGGACTACCAGGGGCTGGTACGCCAGAGGTTCATTCGGAGGAGTCTGTGGGTGTCAGACTCCGAAGAGCCGCCAGTGGACACACCGGAGTTTGTCAACAGCAGCCCGGGACTCAACATTGACCTGCGAACCATCGTTGATCGGAGCCGGGCGCGGGTTCTACACGGGGCGTCGAGCACGGAGAGCCAGGTGAGCCTGAAAGCCACCGCCGCAGAGAGCGTGCGCGCAGATGACAAGAAGGGAGACAAGAGCGAAATCCAACCCAAGGCAGAGGTTGTGCCGTCCGATGTCACAGGTAAAGCAGGAAGTGACGAAAACGAAGAGGAGCCCGGGATGAAGGCTGTGGCCACCTCACCTGGGGGGCGCTTCCTCAAGTTTGACATTGAGCTGGGCAGAGGGTCTTTCAAGACGGTCTATAAGGGTCTTGACACCGACACGTGGGTCGAAGTGGCGTGGTGTGAGCTTCAGGTGGGTTCACTAATCATTCAGGTCCATCATCAATCAGCTAATTCAAAACTGTAAAAAGACGTGTTTAGCATCGTTTGCTGTTTTTCATCCATTCATTTGAAGGCTAAAAAAGCAATAATAATAATAATACTTACATTTCAAATAAATAAGGTTATAATAATTATAAACCACATCATGTATCAAACTCTTAGATCAGGGCCAGTGGATTCTGCTCTTTCCCTTGTAGGTTCAGCCAGGTCACAGCATAGTTATGTTCAAAACACCTTCAGGCTGAAACTGATGTTGGAAGCATTTGTGTTACATATCACAAGATTTATATATATATGATTTTACATTTGATCACTTTCCCCCTCAATAATCACAGTGCACAAACTTTTGTTTGTATCATTGTTTGCCTAAATGTGTTCTTATTTCCAAACGGAGTTAAAATAATGACACATTACAGAGGCAGCAGTTTACAAAGATGCCGTGAAAGAAGTCTGTATCCTCCTTGTCTCCTCTGCACCTTATTGATTCATAAGTGAATTGAATTTCCTCTGTACCTACTCAGCCATGCCAGCAGATGAACTGAATGACACTTTAATTAGTCAGATTTGTTGAAAGGATAAATTTTAGCAAGGGCTAAAAGCAGTGTTTCATATGAGGGACAGCCTGCTGTATCACTAATCTGTGTATGTGGTAATCTAATGATTAGTTTAGATGCTGTCATGTGATATGCAGATTAGTCTGCAGACAGACCTGTAGACAGTGGCTGCCCTTACAGGGCTCAAATTGAGCTAAGCTTTTTCACTCTGCACAGTTCTGGGCAGACGGGAGGTTACATTTTAAACATTTAAATGTTGTAAAATTAAGTATTTCTGCAAGAAACAACAAAAATTCATGCCCCCCCCCCACCTGCTGCTCCAAAGCAGGTGTTTTTTTCCTGCATTAATTGGTTTTCACATTATAAATGGGCTTAGGCATTTTATAGGGGCCAGTTGAAGATAAGCCACCATCTCAGCGCAATCTTAAAAACCTTTCATGTACATTAAATTAGCACAATTACAGTTAATTTATATTTTGAGTGTGGTTTCAAGGTGATGAGATATTTTCCCCCTCCCGCTCTTGCAGAAACCAGACTCACTGAATCTGCCCCCACAGAATAGCTAATGCAAAAAATTACAGCCCAGCTGAGTAAGGCTCATAGAATTAAATGGTAGTTGCATTGTGTTTCAGTTTTCATTGATGCAGCAGTTGAAAATGAAGTTCTGATGTAGCCCCTCATTTATTCAGCGTATCTACAACTCAGTGGACGAGACAAAACCGGGATACAAGTAATCCGTTATTACTGGCTTCATATTTTCAGTGTTGTATGTTTAAAGGGAATCCAATGACTGAGCATTTGAGCATTTAAAAACATACCTGTATTTCACAGCTGAGTATGCATTTTGAATTTGTATAGCAGGAATGACCTGCATCATGCATGATGAACTTTGAAAGTGTATTTGTGCAGGATGCGTGTGTGTGTGTGTGTTTGCATCTGCGTGGTGTCTGAACAGGTTCTTAGGGGAGCTCTGGCGATGATTCAACCATTCTGTCCCTAGAGATGAGGCCTTGCCCTTCAGAGCATCTGAGTCTCACTCACAAAAAAGGCTGCTGTAACTCAAATGCTGTGCCTTTATGGCCTCTACACTGCATGTGTGGGGGCAGGACCAGGAGTGAGACAGCAGAAAACATAGATGCTCTAGAAATATTAATGAATCCGATTTGAAGTGGAGCTTTTTTTCCCTGGTGTTGTACAAACCAGACTGCCAGTCTTACCACTTACTTATCTGCTAAATTACGGTCAAACAGCTGCTGACCGAGTTGCTTTCCTGAAATTAGAAAATCATCTAAAACAACTTAGTAAAAGGCCAAAAGACTTCCCCACACTGAGGTGTGTGCCTCACAGTTGTACACTTCGTGTGATGGCTCAGTAATGAATGCTAAACACAGATTTATATCCCTGTGCTGAAGAGCGAATCTTGCTGATGCGGGTCTCTGCACCACGAGAGTGGAAAGGGAAAGGCTCATCTGAGGACAGCTTGTAGGATGTGTAGCATTCGCTACGCAGTAAACCAACAGTTGTGTATTAATGTTAATTGCAGATTTGTGTCCACAAGACATTACGTTACTTCAAATATAGTTTTTTTTTTTCATTGTGCATAATTATGTCTCGTTAAAGACGATCCTGGTGCCACACCCTGCTTAGACCTTCTCCCTACAAAGCATCTTTCATTTGCATGAAAATTGTTTTAAAAAAAGGAGTGCGATGATAAAGAAATGAGGCAAGTTGTAATATTTTGTCCTCGATAGGAATCAGAGTTATGAAGGACAGTAGGAGCTGTACTCTTCACAGTGCTGCATGTAATATAAGACACATTAAACTGAGCACTGGATAGATCTCTGAGTTGTGAATGAAATCTGATTCCCCAGTATTTGCCTGTAATCAATGGCGTGAAATGTACAGTAGGTTAATGTACACCCCCGACATTTAAAACACCAAATGCACCCTAATGGTTCCTGCTGAAATGTATACATGGAGGCAGCCTAAAAGAACATCTGGAGGCCATGCAGCTTTTGTCGTGGCCATCGCCTTTGAGGTGTGCTATGCTGACAGCAGAGAAACAGGTGTTTGCTGTCAGCTGTTTTACTATTTATACAACATTTCAGGGAAGACGGGGGCAAAAGTATCGATCCATTTTACACAAATCCACTCAGGCTTGTAAAACTAAAGCTGCAAAATTAAAAATGGAAATTTGTGCAATTCATTGTCTCAGTCAAAGGTTTTTGTTAGGCTTTGGGGATTGGATAGAAAAAAAAAAATCAGCCTGCTTTTTTTTTTTTGTGTTCCTATATTTACCAGAGCGACATTTATGATTAAAAATGTGATGATTGCTTATGTTTATCTGCCATGACAGATGTGTTTGTCTCTGTATCGCAGCAACAGATTAAACACTTTCCTCGTTCGTCTTTAGAAAATGTGATTTCACTAATGTTTTAGTGCTGTGTGTTTTTATACACACTGGTGATTAAGAGTAATTGGTTCAGATTCTCATGTATACCCACTCAAAATGCCAAAGCTGTGCTCATTGTAAACATGCGGCACAGACAGCAGAGTCCCACCACGAAGCAACTGCAATATTCAAAGGAAGAAAATCTGTGAGGTGATTTCTTTAAATATTTGCAAACATATATGAAAATACTGTATATAAGGCAAAATCTGAGCTTATACACTTCCTTTCCTTTGGTTGCTGCTTTCTAAATGATATTGCATGGTGCATCAAAATCTTACAGTACAGAAATTCAATCAGTGCTGTCAAGACCTCCAACACCCCCTGCAGCCCCAAAACCATGACAGAGCCTCCACAGACCCCGACTGTTTTCCGTCTCTGCTGACCTCCATACATATTGACAACAATTTTGCCTTCATCACTCCATAAGACCTGTTGAAACAGATTTTCAGTCAGGTTCTTGTGTAACTTGGCATACCTCAGCCTTCTCCCTGTTTCCCTTCACTGAACAGTAGATGGCTTAACTGAGGGGCAGCTGTATCTCTCAGTTCCTGTTTCAGGTCTTGCCAGATTTTTTTTTCCTAAAACTGAAGGACATGACTTTCATCAACAGTTCATCTGCTGTAGATAGATTTTTAGGCCTGCCTCTTCCTCTTTTGTCCTCCCCTTATTCACTTACACTGATTTTTAAGCTAATAACTCTCTGGGAATCACCTTATTGGCACAGAAATACTGATTTATGCCTGTTAAGCTGTGTTATCTTTGTCATTGTTTTGTTTCTTTGGTTGATTAAACTAAAGAAATGGAAACTAATTATGTGTTTTTGTGACACGCTGCAAGTAACAATGCCAAAAAACACATCATTTAATTGATTCTTTGCTAACTGTCAATGTATAGACACAACACTGGTTTATGTATTAGGTGCCGTCTTTATGCTTGAAGGATTCATTGGTCAGTGTTAAGTGGTCAGGTACGAGGACTGTACTGGAAATGACTGAAAAAGCAGTGACCCAAAAAAGAAAAAAAAACATATGAAAGACCTTCAGAAAGTCTGGAAACTATTACTTAAGACTATTATGACAATTACAAGAAAGTCTGGCTCCGAGACAGAGAGCGCGAGAGAGAAAGAAAGAGACCACTACAGCTTCTTTATAAATACGTCCACAAATGATAATAAAAATATATATCTTCCTTCATTTTCCCCAGGAGCGGAAACTGTCCAAAGCAGAGAGACAGAGATTCAAAGAGGAAGCAGAAATGTTAAAGGCTCTCCAGCATCCCAACATTGTGCGATTTTATGACTTCTGGGAATCACCGGTGAAAGGGAAGAAGTGTTTTGTTCTGGTGACAGAGCTGATGACCTCAGGGACACTAAAAACGTAAGCAACAAAAGAAAAATATTTCCTACAATAACCTCTGTGTTATATTTTGATGTATTCCCAACCTGTGGCCCTTTGCAGCGTATTCTCCCCTCACTTCCTGTCCACGCTTCACGGCTAAACTCTCCAGTAAAGGCAATGAAAGCCAGAAAATAAATCTTAACTAAAAGAAGAAGGAAAAAGGGATTCTCTTGCTCAAAGAGGAATTAACAAAGTGAATTAATACACTACAGAGTGTAGGCAGCACAGTGGAAAAAGGTTTTCAGGCAGTCAAAATTAGAAAAAGTGGTTTGAGAACGGAACAGTCATTAGAGATTCCCTTTAACTCTGTTGAATTCACAACAGAGAAAAAAACTAATTGGATACAGTTTATCAATGCAGAGGTTACTTGGGGACAGATCTCTAAATGTGATTTTGCCAACTATCACTCAGAGTGTTTTAAGAGGTGGAGTCTTTGCTTCTTGTCATTTGGAAACTGTAATAATATATATACATTTTTTTTCTTTCAACAGGTATCTGAAGCGCTTTAAGGTCATGAAACCTAAAGTTCTTAGAAGTTGGTGCCGACAAATTCTCAAAGGCCTCCACTTCCTCCACACTAGAACTCCTCCGATTATCCACAGAGACCTTAAATGTGACAACATCTTCATTACTGGTCCTACCGGCTCTGTCAAAATTGGAGACCTGGGCCTGGCAACACTAAAGAGGGCCTCTTTTGCCAAAAGTGTTATTGGTTAGTTGCTGTTCATTTGGAAAAAACACTGTTTTATTGATTTTGGGGACATTCGGTGCAGAAAGGACATGTAAACGTTGACACTGTTAACAGTTTGGAGTTTTTTTTTAAATCTAATGCATCAAAATTCAATATTCATTCTAGTTATGGCTTAATACTAATACTACTGTGTTCACCAGTTACTCATTAACATGTGTCAGTGTGCTATTTGCTGCTGTAGGTAGTATCCAATGTTTAGAGATTTTACATTCAGTGAAAACGACAATGACCAAAACTAACACTGATGATCATAACGAGAGTAAATGTGTGATTTTTTTCTTTTTTTTAAAACAGTTTTTAAGATAGAAAATATTTAGAAACAATTGCTACAAAGTACAGAATTACATTAAAAACTAGAGATCTGAGTGAAATTGGATCAGACCAGCTGTGGCACAATGAGGTTTTTTGGACCACAATGAGGTTACAGTGATACTCATAAAACAGATTAAAAACCTGTAGCTTCCTTGTAAAGTCATGAGAGTCATAAGAAAGTTCTTGGAATTATGATTTAATGGGCTTGATCACATTCTCCTGTTGATGCCACTGGAATTGAATTAAACCACCGGTAAGATTTTTATCATCCTCTCTTGCATTAATTTTCCAGGAACTCCAGAGTTCATGGCACCAGAGATGTATGAGGAGCACTATGATGAGGCTGTGGATGTCTACGCCTTTGGCATGTGCATGTTAGAGATGGCCACATCTGAATATCCCTACTCTGAATGTCAAAATGCTGCTCAGATCTACCGCAAAGTGACCAGCGTGAGTTCGCATTCAATTCCTGCCAATGATATAAACACTTTCAGACTTTCCAGAATAATACTGATTATTCAGTTGAATAATTAGTCCTCCTGTTGGCCCACCACCCACAGGAGGCGTTGTAGGGGTTGGGTGCAGTGTGTGGTGGCCAAGAGTGGAGGCCCTGGCCGACCAATCCCCGGCTATTGAGACTGAGCTACTGCGTGTTGTTGTGAGATATTGTCTAGATATAGTAGGGCTCACCTCAACACATGGCCTGGTCTCTGGAAACAGTCTCCTGGATGGGGCTGTTCCAGTCTGGCACTGGCCTTGGTGAGAGGCGGTGAGTGGGGCTGAGTATTCTTGAACCCCCAGCTTGCTGCCTGTATGTCGGGAGTTTTCACCAATAGACGAGAGGGTTCCTTCCCTGCACCTTCGGGTTGGGGAATGGGTCCTGACTGTTGTTTGCATTTATTTGTCGAATGACAGTTCAGAGTACCCACCATTCTTGGAGTTTCTGGGCATTGTGCTCAAGGGTGCTCAATCCAGTGACTCCATTGTCCTGCTGGGAGACTTCAATGCTCATGTGGGCAATGACAGTGAGAGCTGGAGGGATGTGACTGGGAGGAACAGCCTGTCCGATCTGAACCCGAATGGTGTCTTGTTATTGGACTTATCCTTAATGAGGAGTTTGGAGAGGCCAAGGAAAAAGACTTTCAAAGTGATTCTGGCAAACCATCTGGCGACTCAGGAGGGGAAAGCAATGCTCTGCTCACATGGTCTATAGTGCGGGTGGGGCACTGCTGACTTCAACCGAGGCTATAGTCAGGCGGTGGAAGAAATACTTTGAGGACTACTTCAAGGACCTCCCTAATCCCACTGGCATGTCTTCTGTAGTGAAAGCAGAATCTGGGGACGAGGGGGATAACTTGCCCATCACTGGGGGTGAGGTCACTGAGGTGGTAAAGCAACTCCTTGGTGGCAGGGCCTCTGGGGAGGACAAGATTCTTCCTGAGTTCCTGAAGGCTCTGGATGTTGTAGGGCTGCCTTGGTTGACATGTCTCTGCAACATCATGTGGAGCTTTGGGGCAGTTCCACTGGATTAGCAGATTGGGGGGGTGGTCCCCATTTTTAATAGGGGAGACTAGACTGTGTGCTCCAACTATTGGGGGATCACATGCCTCAGCCTCTCTGTTAGGTCTATGCCAGTGTGTTGGGTTGGAAAGGAGGGTCCATCTATTAGTCAAACCTCTAATTCAAGATGTGTATTGTGGACCTGGCGAATGCATTTGACTGCGTAACTTGGAGTATCCTGTGGAAAGTGCTGCGAGAGAAGGGGGTGTCTGGCCATTTAGTCCCTGTACAACCGCAGCAAGAGCTTGGTTTATTGCAGGCAATAAGTCTGACTCATTTCCTCTGGGTGTTGAACTCCACCAGGGCTGCCTTTTGTCACTGATTCTGTTCATAATTTTTATGGATAGAATTTCTAGGCCTAGCAATGTGGCAGAGGGCTTCTGCCTTGGTGGCCTCAAAATCTTGTCTCTACCTTTTGCAGATAATGCGATCCTGTTGAGTTCATCAGATGGTGGCCTCCAGTTCGCAGTGGAATGGTCAGGTGTGAAGCGGCTGAGGACCATGTCCTCAGCTGAAAAAGGGTGTAGTGCCCACTCTGGCTCAGGGACGAGTTGCTGCCCCAGGTGAAGGAGTTCAGCTATCTCGGGATCTTATCCACTAGTGAACGGAGAAGGAAACAGGAGATCAATAAACGGATTGGGGCTGCGTCTGTAATGATGCAGATGCTGCACCGGTCTATCATGTTGAAGAGGGAGCTAAAAGCAACACGATCAATTTACCGGTTGATCTATGTCCCTACCCTCACCTATGGTCATGAGCTCTGGGTAATGACCAAAAGAACAAGACCGCAAATACAAGTGGCAGAAATGAGCTTCCACCAAAGGGTGGCCAGCTTCTTTCTTAGAGATAGGGTGAGGAGTGCAGCCATTCAGGAGGGGCTCAAAGAGCCATTGCTCCTCCATATCGAAGGGAGCCAGTTGAGGTTGTCCAGGCATCTGACTAGGATGCCTCCTAGGTGCTTCTTGGGTGAGGTGTTCTGGGCATGTCCCACCGGGACACCCTGGGGCAGACCCAGGACACGCTCGAGAGATTATATCTCTCGGCTAGCCTGAGAACGCCTTGGGGTCCCTCCGGATGAGCTGGTGGAGATGGCTGGGGAGAGGGACATTGGGGCTTTTCTGCTTAGGCTTCTGCCCCTGCTACCCAGCCCCGGATTAGCGGAAGAAAATGGATGGATGGATGGATTCAGCTGAACTACTGTTATAAGAGACAGTAGTTTCTAAAAAATGTGGTAGATGAAAATTGTCTTATTTCATTCTTAAACTCTAAAGCTCCACTTGCACAACAGAAGCTCCTTATTCCCAGGGCTCCGAATGTCTGGAAGAAGATGTGTTGTATTCAATGGTTTTATATAGTTTAGGCAAAAGTTTCTTCAGTTATTTGATTGTTGTCCACGTTCTTATGATTACAGTCTATCCTTAGGTATTGTTAGGTAAGCTAAGACATGGATTTTTTTTTTTTAGGGGGTGAAACCTGCCAGCTACAGCAAAATCCGTGACCCAGAAATTAAGGAAATAATTGGGGAGTGCATCTGTCACAGATGGGAAGAAAGGTAATTGGACCAGAACCTGTGCCTGCCTGTTTTCTTTTCCTGCAGTGTGACGTTAATACCACTATTTGACTCTGACAGTTTGTACTCCTCTGTGTTGTACATCATTACGTAGGTACTGTGACAGTGACATGTAGTGCAGGTCTGTAGTGTGTATTTGTATTTTCTGCAGGTACTCCATCAAGGACCTCCTGAATCACGCCTTCTTTGCAGAGGACACAGGTGTGAGGGTTGAGCTCAATGAAGAAGATGATGGGAAAAAAACATCCATTGCTCTAAAGCTGTGGGTTGAAGATCCTAAAAAATTGAAGGGGAAATACAAAGACACTGGTGCCATTGAGTTTACCTTTGACTTGGTGCATGAGGTCCCAGAAGTTGTTGCCCAAGAAATGGTAAAAAATACCAAATCCATTTCTATATGTTTTTTTTTAACATATATTTTAAGTATAGTGCTTTTTGTGAGTACGAACAGAAAATGAACCAGCTGTTCTGTTCTGTCATAGCCAGGGCCAGTCCATGTTTCTTTTTGGCTGGGAGATGTCTGTTAAAATTTATGAAAATACAAATGAATTTAATCTATAACCATCACAAAAATACTTCTGCTGGTAGGCTATTTCAAGGCAAGTTCTTATATTTTGTGTGATGAAGCAGTCGTGGTATAAGCATATTAATTCACAAAGTTAAATGGTCTAATAATATTATGGCCAACATTACTTTGAGCTTAGCCGGATGTAAGGAGTTGGTCATGGGTCTGTAGTCTTTTGCCTGTAATAACATAACTTAACCATCTGATCAGTTGACCTTTGCTCTTCATGCAAACTTATGATTAAGCATTATAGATAGTTCTGATCTGCACTGAGCATCTTGCCTGTGCTCTGTAGGTGGAATCAGGTTTCTTCCTGGACTGTGATGTGAAGATTGTTGGGAAGTCCATCAGAGACCGTGTAGCTCTTATCAAATGGAGAAGGGAGCGGACAGCCTCACCCAATGGAAATAGTGACACACCTGTGAAGAAAATTCAACAGAACCTACTGCAGGTTCCCAGTGCTGGTGTACCACAGGGAGCCACATTAGTCACTGCAGATTATGAAGACCAAGAGTTGGAACAGCAGACTCTGATCTGCACCTTGCCCGCTGCCACGTGTAAGAAACTGAAATTATAATATTATGTGAATGTGTGGTTTACTCTTATTAAAATGGTTTTAGTGAACCAAAGAGAGAATCAGACTTATGGTTGCTGCAGTGTCTGAGTAATGCCCAATTAGGTGATGTCATTCAGCATTTGAATTTTATTAAGATTCTACTCAACTGTCTCCTTCTCCCCATCCCTTTTTCTACTGTCTGTCTTTCCTGCATAAGGCATCACAGTGAATTATAATTTTTTTATACGCTCTCCTATTACAGCTGACAGTGGAGTGAGTTCCACCATGCAGTTAGATGAGCTAAACAATCAGCAGAATGGCCCCTACCAATTACTTCAAGAGCCCATTACCGCAGCTCAGATTATCTACAGTCCTCCTGTGCAGACGGACCCTCAACTGCATCAGGGACACTACCATCAGTCCACTGAACAGGCCTCAAATGACAGCTACGCACAAGCATCCGTGCAATTACACCAAGGAGCGTACCAGCAAACCACAGGCCAGCTACACCCTGGGACCTTTCAGCAGCCTGCAGCACAACTGCACCAGGGGCCTTATCAGTGTCAAACAGTGAGTAAATGCACACCATATTTTTTGCAACTTTTTTTTTCTTTCTGATATCTTTTATTATATTTTTCAAGTTATTTTCTCAAATAACTAAAACTTTATTTTCTTTTCTGGAATGATACCTCATCAGCGTCACTACAGTGATCCATTTGTATGCCACGAGAACCTGCCCATCACTGAAAGCACTATGTGTCTTAGGCGTGGCAGCACCTCCACGGTTGAGATGGTACAGTGTAGGACACAGTCACTAACTAAAACAATGACTCCACTTCCCTGCTTGTGTCCATTACAGGATCTGGCTTCAACAAATTGCACAGAGAGTTCAGTGCATGATACAAACTGCCTATATGCTAACTCTGCCCAAAATCCATCATTATTATCTCCTTTCTTGCTCCCTCGTCAACACTCTCATCATGACTCAGCAAGTCATTTCAATTCACCTCACCTTCCCCTCAATTTACAACCTCCCTCAGAGCTGCCTCTGACTGTCCCACGCAGCCCAGGGTCTCATCAGCACTGCAAGGCTTGCATGTCTCTCCTCCACAAGGACAGGACAAAGGGAGGTGGATCACTGGGACACACAAACAAGCCTATTTCGACCACATCCACCCAGTTTTCTCCAGTTTCAAAGCCAAGCTCGCCCACATCTCATCATCTGTCAAGGTCTCCTCCTTCACTGTCTGCTCGTTTGGCCTCACCCACTACCATATCATCAAACGGTCAACCAGTTCTGGTGACTTCTCCTTCACATCTTTCCCCACCTTCACAAGTTGTGCTCCCACGGAGTTTGTGTGAAGGCGGAGATCTCACTCTTCTCAACTACTGCCTCCATCACATTGTCAGTCGCAGGACCAGCTCTCCCACCCTCTCCGATAGAGTTGTTAACCATCCACTGCACAACTATGGAGAGGTTGGGGTTGGAAGTTCTTCTATAAGTGAGCATAAAGACAAGAGTCAGAGTCTGGATGCTCCATTCTGCTGTTCTCTAAACGTGGATAAGAAGCTGCTGTTATCACCACATCACAGCAAAGGCAGAGCAAATTCTCTGGTGGGTTAGATAAGAAGACTTTGTGTAGCTTAAAATGCCATAGCAGCAGTCTGCTGTATGTTTCCTGATCCTGCAAGCTGCCTCTCTCCCCTGGCCGGTATGTTAGCGACCAGTTTTTGCTCCTGCTTTAATCAACCTTAAGGGCTGAATTATTAGCTCAAAGTGTTTCTCTTAACACGATGGATGAACAACAATAGACAGATGCTGCAACTTTCCATTTCCATTTGAACTTCCCTTAATGAACCATTCCAGCTGCTAAAAATCTCTCCCTGTATTTCCTTGCTAGTGAACGCAAGTGCTTTGACAAGCTAAACTGCGAGCCACATTTGTTTTAGCGAATGCAAACTCTTATTATGCAATAATATTTCTAAAAGCAGGTCTCCCTTATGTGTTTCTGACAGACCGTTTCTGCTCCGGTTACGCCAGCCACTACTGCTAACCAGAGTAGACCATGCTATCCAGCTGCTGCTCCAACTCTACAGACACAGCTCACTGCCCAACCCAACCAGGAGCAGGTACCGCATGCATCTGACTGTAACAGACCCTGGCAACATCTGCAGTGAGACACAAAAATCTGAGCCCACTCAGCTGCCTGGCTGTCTCATGTAAATGCGTTAACCTGACAGCAGACAATAGCATGCTTGGGATTTTCTTGCAGGACCTCGTCAAAGTAGTCTTTGACATTCAATATAAAAATGTTCTTTCAGCTTTGAAATACTGAACTAAAATGTGCGATCTAATGGAAGTTAAGCTGTCATTTGATTTAGTGCTGCTGGCCATTTTAAGTAAAGTGTTTCTAGTGCTGTGTGTGAGGTGGGTCAAAAGCATCTGATTGTCCCCTTTTACATTAAATGTGTAATGCATATCTGTGTATATGTGTGTGATGTGAATAGCTATTCATGTGGTTTGTGTTTCCTTCCCATGTATCTCTCCTCACTGTAGTGCCATCTCCAACCAGCTGCTATCCTGCCCAAGGTAGAGCAGCATGCAGAATACCTGAGTCATACGTCTTCTTGCCCTGTGGCTCACTTGTAACACAGTGAAGCTATTAGACCATTTAATTATTAGTTTGAATTCCCAATTTCAGATTCAAAAAGCAAAAACAAACCAAAAAACAAACATTTCATTTCCTTTCTTAGCTATTATCTGCAGGCCAGCCTGTATCCCACCTGAGTCCTCCTGACACAGCCACCAGTTTTCCACAGTTAGTGTCCAGTGCTCCTTCCCCACTTCTGCCCCTGCACATCAGCACACAGGTGTGTTGTGGTAGCATATTGAAGAAAACAACAAATCTTCCTAAAAATATTAACATAGGTGATGGGGTTGCGTAATAAATAAGGGGCCTGTGTGAATGTTGTTTCTACTGGTTGTCTTTGTTCATTTTATATCATTTTCCCTTTTTCTTTCCCAGTTTTCCTCACCATATCCAGTTATTCAAACAGGGGGCCACAAGCCTCCCCCCGTCTCCTCAGCTCCTCTGCCATCTGTCTACAACAGCAGTGACCCCACTCTGTCTAGCACCTATTACTCACATTCACCCCACCGTCCTTCCCTTCCCCTGACTCCTCATGCTGCCTTGCCATCTATGTCTTCTCTTGGCACTCCTCAGACTCCTCTGTCCACACCTCAGCATGTACCCAGTGTGGCCTTCCCCATCCCACTTTTTGCCATGTCCATGTCCTCAGCAGTGTCCCAGCAGCAGGGCAGCCCCTCCACATCTCAGCCAAACCTTGGAAGTTTCCATTCCACCCATCCCTTACCTTTCTCTCAGGTACAACCCACCCCATACCCTGCCCCCAATCCTGAGCACGATCTGACTGAGCAGCCTGTACAGGTGAATATTTCACTCAGTTCTCACTCTAATGGTTGGTTGGGTCATAGGAAATCTGTAATACTAAGGTGGCATTGTGTCTAAACCATTGGTGTGATGCTTGCTGGGCATGCGTTTGGTGACTCAAAGACAAACAGTACTTGTACTAACTGATGAGCAGTTTTTTAAATGTGCTTTTTTTTCAGATACAACCAGTGACTCCACATGGTACTCTGGGAGATGTTCAGCTTTTGGGTGCAGTTCACTCTGTTTTGCCTACGGTTCAGACTTCTCACTGGGTAAGGGGAGCAGATCCAGAAACCATCGCAGCTGGCCTTGACTCCTGCAGTTCAGCTCCAGTCCCAGCCCCAGCATCAATCCCAGTCCCAGCTACAGTTGATACTCAACCCCCAGCACAAAGTCTAGCTCTGGTGGGAGCACAAAACCAACTTCAAGTCCCAGTATCAGCTCAGGCCGCAGCTATGCCTCAACCCCCGACCGCAACGCTTCTTAAATCCCCCACTTCAATCCCAATACAAGTTCCAACAGCAGTTCAAGCTGCAGTCTCAGCCCCGGGTCAAGCACTAGGATCGGCATCAGGTCCCATTTTTGAACAAACAGAAGTCTCCTCTGTGAGCTCGGACATACTTTCAGCCAAACCCCAACTGTCAGTCCCAGGCTTGGTTTCGGGTCCAAACACTGTCACTCTGCCAGCATCGGTGCAATCTGCAGCCCCTGTTCCCACCCCAGCTTCTGTGACAGCTTCAGTTCTGCAGCCTCCTGGCATCCAGACAACAGTCTCAGTACCCGAGTGCTCCAGTCTGCCTGCAACTCAGCAAAATGTAGAGGTGACATCTGCATCTAGCACCCCTCAACAAGAGGTAGTGATGTAGCTACAATTTGTAAATATTTGAAAGTAATACTAATTTACACCCTTACATAAATTCTATAAAACTGATCTGTGCTTGTCTGTCTCTGCATATGCAGTCATGTGAAAAAGAAGGTTTGTACAGGACTCTATGGAGACCTATGACAAACTAAGTACACCAATGAGGTGCTTCAAATCAAATGTACTTGATAAACGTATCATCAGCAAATGTGACCACCTACATGTCAGACTCCACATGTTAGGTGTTAAAGTTTATGACAATACAATTAGAAAAAGAATGAACAATATTGCCTGTTTGGAAGGGCTGGCAGTAGAAAACCTCTCTCTAAAACAACACAGCAGCACAGCTTAGGTTTGCAAAGTTACATGTGGAAAAAAAAAACCCACAAGACTTCTGGAGCTACAGGACCTGGGCACCTTGCAGTCATCGAGTTGACCATGAACTGCTGTGTATCCCAAAGTCTTCTAGTATTCTATTCCGTATTCAAGAGCTAAAGATTGACTGCAGTTGGGTCGTGCAGCAGGTCAATAATCCAAAGCACAGCAGTAAATCTACAGCAGAATGGCTGAAAAGTGAAAGAATGAAGGAGCTGCAATGGACCAGTCAAAGTCCCACCCTCAGCCAGATTGAAACGCTGTTGCTGTGCATACATGAATGCCATCAGACGCCAATGAACTGAAGAGTGGAACAAATTTTCTCCACAATGATGTGAGAGACTGATGAAGTGATACAGAAACTATTTACTTCAGGTTATTACTGCTGAAGGTTGTACGAATTCGTTTTTCAAAAACTTTCATTTTCGCACGACTGTATTAACACTAATCGATGCTCAGAAAGCATGTGCAGGCTGCAGGCTGCATTTCAGATTACACTGACATCAGTTTTATGCATTAGTCTCAGCATGAGATCAGTTTCTGAATCTTAGCTTAAGGTGCTTAAAGTCTGAGTTCAATAAGTAATACTTGGTCCTGTAGTGGTCCATTCTACAGAATTTTGCACATTCACATTTTTCTATTTTCAGGAGGAGCTTCAGGACAAACCAATATCTTTACCCAGTTATGCATTTGACAGGTGTGTCTGGTTTTTCATCAGTTTCCACCTCTTTTCAGATTCTGTTATCTTTTATACTTTTGTGTGACGAAAATCTGCCTCTAGCTCGGTGCTACGCTGTCTCTAAATGTTTGTTTCTATAGTCTCAAGTCTGATATACCATCTGGAAAGGAAACAAGTGATGGCTATGAAAGTTTTGCAAGTGTGGGAAAGGGAGACGGGAAACCCAGGAAACATCACCGCAAGTCCACCCGCGCACGTTCCAGGCAAGAAAAGACGAGCAAACCGAAACTGAGCATGCTCAATGTGAGTCATGGTGAAATCTGTGGCATCATAGTTGGCAATTTCTCTAAATCTTTGATTTTTCTGATTGTAAAGTGTAAGCACTGCTCCCACAGGTTTGCAACACTGGTGATAAAATGGTCGAATGCCAGCTGGAGACTCACAACCACAAAATGGTGACATTTAAATTTGATCTGGATGGAGATGCTCCTGAGGAAATAGCTACTTACATGGTTAATTCATACTTCATAATTCATACAATCTAGAATTTTTTGCTTAATCGTTTCATAATCTTTCCATTATTGTTTCGAAATATTAACAGCTGTATATCTACAGGTAGAGAATGGCTTCATCTTGCTGTTAGAGAAGGAGATCTTTATTGACCAGCTGAAGGATATTGTGGATAAAGCTGAAGACGTGCTGAATGAAGACATGGAGGGTGAAAGGGACACAGCCCTGAGTTGCAGTCCTTTACAAGGCCAGACATTTGAAGGGCTAGCTGGAGAGGTAAGAAGTGGTTATATAGACAAATATACTGCATGCTTGAAAATATAATAGATCTACCAGAGGTGGCAAAAGTACTGACATCATGTACTTAAGTAGAAGTACAAGTACTTGTGTTCAAAACGACTTTAGTAAAAGTTGAAGTACTGGTTCAACTTATATACTTAGGTAAAAGTAAAAAAGTACCGGCTCTAAAATGTACTCAAAGTAAGAAAGTAAAAGTAGCTCTTTGTCCTCTTTCTTACATCTTTCTTCATCTCTGCTTTCTTTTTCTCCCTGGAAACACAGCAGCTGTTCTTTAAGCTAGCAGACGCATTGTGTGGCAAACTGCAGACACTTTTTGTGCTTTACATTTTCTATCACTCATTTTTCTCACGATTCCTCCATGTAGCCTCTATGTAAAGCGCGACTTTACATAGAGCTCTGAACGAGCTTTGCAGGAGCCCCTCCCTGTCTGGTTTTCTCCCCCACCCTGCATAATCGACTTCCGCTAAAAACAATGCTAACTGGAAATGCTAACTTTTCTCAGCTGTGTTAAAACTAAAGTAAGGAGTCGGTTTTGAAAATGTAAGAAGTAGAAAGTACCGATACTGGTGTAAAAATGT